>PVLC010007018.1:13598-47956 GCA_004027655.1 Graphiurus murinus | reverse complement strand
TCACTTTAAAATTCTATTTTAAGATCAACTTTATTGAGATATAATTTACACAAATAAAATATGCCAATTTTGATGAGTTTTGAAAATGTTACATACACATGTAATCACTACCATAATCAAGCTGCAGAACATTTCCATCACCCCCTAAAAGTTCCCTATGTCCTTTTCCAGCCAATCCCCACTTCTCCTCCCAGATAACCACTGATCTACTTTGTTACTATTAGGTTAGGACTCTTCTAGCATTTAATATAAATACATTTTTTTGCCCATTTTTTTCCTCTAGCACTTTTCACTTAGCATAATGGTCTTGAGATTTATCCACACTGTTGTATCTGTAGTTCTTTTTTTATTCCTAAGGGGTATTACATTGTATGCATATACTCATATTTATCCATTCATCTGTTGAAAGATATGTGGGTTTATGGCTATTTTGAATAAAAGTGCCAAGACCATTCATGCACATTGTTTTTGTGTATGAACATGTGGTTTAATTTTTTTTGGTAAATAAATACCTAGGAGTGCAATTGTTAGTTCGTATAAGTATTCTTTTATTTTTGGTAGATAACAGCAAACTTTTCCAAAGCAACTGCTTTGGAATTATTTAACATTGTATTATTTAACATTGCTACCAGCAATGTATGTGGGTTCTAATTGTTTTATAACCTTGTTACTGCTTAGTGTCCTTTATCCTTTTAACCATTCTACCAGGTATATAATATATATTATTGTGGTTTATTCCAATTTGAGCATCTTTTTGTGTGCTTATTGGCCATCTGTATAGTATCTTTATTTGTGAAGTGTGTGTCAAATATGCCCATTTGAAAATTTAATTATTTGTCTTTTATTAATGAGGTGTAAGAGTTCATTATATATTCTGAATGTAAGTCTTTTGTCAGGTGTGTACGGAAAATATTTCCTTCCAGCGGATGACTAACCGTTTTATTTTCTTAATGGTGTCTGTCAAAGAGCAGAAGTTTTCGATTGTGACAAAGCCCAATTTATTATTTTTTGTATAGTTCATGCTTATATATGTGTAACATCTTTACCTACCCTAATATCATGAAACTTTTTTCCTATCTTTTCTTCTAGAAGTTTTATAATTTAGCTGGGTGTGGCGCACGCTTGTAATCCCAGCATTTGGGAGGCTGAGACCAGAGGATCCGGGTTCGCAGCCAGCCTCAGCTACCTAGTGAGGCACTCCACAACTTAGTGAGACTCGGTTTCAAAATAAAGAATAAATAGGGGTGGGGGTATAGCTCGGAGGTAGAATGCCTCTGAGTTCAATCCCCAGTACCGAAAAAAAAAAAAAAAAGAAGTTTTATAATTTTTGTTTTTTTATATTGCTCTTTGGTCCATTCTGAGTGAATATTCTCATAGGTATGTGGTAGGAGATCAAGGTGTTTTTTTTTTTTTGCGGTACTGGGGATTGAACTCAGGGGCATTCTACCTCCGAGCTATTCTACCCCCAGCCCTATTTTTTATTCTTTATTTTGAAACCGAGTCTCACTAAGTTGCGGAGTGCCTCACTAGGTAGCTGAGGCTGGCCTCGAACCCGGATCCTCCGGTCTCAGCCTCCCGAATGCTGGGATTACAAGCGTGCGCCACCACGCCCAGCTCGTTTGTTTTTTATACATGGTTATTTAATGTTCTATTGTAATCAAGCTTTAGAACATTTCTATCACCTCCCCAAATTTCCTTTGTATCCTTCTTATTTATTGTAAAGATTATTTTTTCTCTAACTCCCTGCAGTACCCATTTTGAGAACCAATTAACCATATTTGTGTAAGTCTGTTTCTAGAGTTTATATTCTGTTTCATTGACCTTTTATGCCAATATTATCACATTGTCATGGACTTTGTAGCTTTATAGTGAGTCTAGAAATGTAAGTCCTCTGACTTAATTTTGTTTTTCAAAATTACCATTCAGAATTGCTTTGGCTATTCTGGAATTTTACATTCCACACAAATTTTATTTATATTTATTTATTTATTGGTACTGGAGGTATTCTACTTCTGAGCCATACCCTTAGACCCATTTTATTTTGAAACAGGGTCTCTCTAAGTTGCTGAGGACCTCTCTAGATTGCTGAGACTGGCTCTAAACCTGTGATCCTCCTGTCTCAGCCTCCCAAGTACTGGGATTATATGTAGCACCACACTTGACTTCCATACAAATTTTAAAATAAGCTATTAATTACAACTAAGAATCCTATTGGAAATTGATTGGTATAGCATGGGATTTTTTTTTGTGTGTGTGTGTGGAACTGAGGATTGAACCCAGGGGCATTCTACCTCCAGGCTATACCCATAGCCCTATTTTTTATTCTTTATTTTGAAACAGGATCTCACTAAGTTGCAGAGGGCCTTACTAAGTAGCTGAGGCTAGCCTTGAAAGTGTGATCCTCCTATCTCAGCCTCCCTAGTTACTAGGATTACAAGAGTGCACCACTATGCCCACCTAGCATGGAATTTAAGATGAATTTGTGGAGAATTGACAATATTAAGTCATTCAGTCCATAAACAGGAGATGGCTTTCCCTTTATGTAGGTATTCCTTAAATTTTGTCAATAAAGTTTTAAACTTTTTATTTTACTGGCCTTGCACATATTTTCTTAAACTTATTTCTAGATATTGCATTTTAAAATCACATTTAAAATAATATTTTCTTGCATTTTAATTTCCAGATGTTTGTTACCAGAAGTCAGTTTACTGTTATAAGGGAATATGTTTAAGTAAATACAAGGAAACTAAATATATTGATGAAATCAAAGAAATATTGCCAATTTTTATTGTGATTAAATGATGTGGACAATTTTTAAGAGAGTAAGTTTACCATCAATTTATTATATATGCTGAATGGATACATTATTCTTTGAATTTGTATATATTGAATGCAGTGTTAGTTAAATTAAAATGATGCTGTTCATTACTTTTGTGACTTTTGTAATCATTAAACCTGATCACCATTATAGGCATATGCCATCATACTTGGATAGCATTGACTTATTATGTTCACATTTAAAATTTCATGTACTGATACCTAAGTGGTACAACCTAATTCATATCTAGAATCTTCGCTGCTGTGCAGTTTGGGAAAATAGTTTTAGTTTTCCTGCTTTGGAAGTACAAGAAGGCAGTGTAGAAAAAAGTTGAAACATATGCTGAGTGTTTTCATTTGATTAGAGCAGATACCTAGCCATTTGCTGAGAGTTGAGTAATAATGTGTATTTGCTGCATAGAGGTTGACCATTAGCTAGGAAAGAGTACATTTAAATGAGTGAGGTTGTGTTGGGTTCTTAGTTGCAAATAACAGAATCTATGCTAATTGGTTTAACTGAGATGGAATTTATTAAAGTGTTAAGAAACTCTCAGAATCCTAGGAGAGCCAGAAAGTCAAACTTGGGGAAGATGTGTTAGGCGCAATGCCCAAAGTACATTAGGAAACTGCTCCAGTGAAGGCCTCATTGGGGTGCCACCACTTGGCACTAAACCCACAGTCTATGCTGAATGATAAATCTTCTATCACAACTGCTTCCAAAAGAATGAATTCCTTCACTGCCACTCTCAGTAAGATAATGGATCCTACTGAATAACTGCCTCTTCATTTTGCTTACTAGTAAATCAAAGTCATATGCCATAAACTGTCAATTTCTGTTTTAATTTTCTGACTGAACTTATAAATCTATAGAGTTATATTATATGCATTTAATGAGGTCCAGGAAAAATCGTAAACATATTTTTTTCTTCCATGGTGGATAATAACCTTTTAAAAATGTGCTAGAATCATCAGACATAATAGATGGTATAATGCCATCATTTCCGCTTTTTAGTATTTAGAACTTTTTGCCATCAGGTCATTATATGCAGGAGAGGAAATTACATAATTACCTATAAAGATTTATTAATCTATAAATCTAACATGAGTTTAATAATGATAGAATATAGATTAAATCTCTGGCTTCTGTTTAAACTTATTTGTTTTTTGTTTATTTATTTATTTATTTATTTAGCAATACTGGGGATTGAACCCAGGGGCACTCTACCTCTGAGCTACACTCAAGCCCTATTTTTTAATTATTTTTGAAACAGGGTCTCACTAAGTTGCGGAGGGCCTCACTAAGTAGCGGAGGCTGGCTGTAAACCTGCAATCTTCCTGTCTCAGCCTCTCAAGTACTGGGATTACAAGCATGTGCCACCACCTAAAAAATTTAAAGTATCATATCCATGTCTACGAAATAAAGTGACATGTTCATCTGGGTATAATTTGCATATTTCTATATAAGTTATATAGTATAGCCTCAGACTATTTTCTAATTAATATTTATTATTGCTTTCATGACTTTCTTTCTTTAGTCTTAGATCCTAACTAATCCTTTCCCTGAGTTGTGAGAGGAAATATATATGTAGAGAGAAAGAATATAAAGAATATACAAAACCTGGGAACACTGAGGTATATCTGAGACATTACTTCAATTGTTATTAGGCCTTTGAAGATAGTGTGGAAAATTTGGAACTAAAACTATTTAATTACATTTTTAAAAAGTACTAGTTTGATGGGGTCCTACTTCAGCCTATCATGTCTTTTTCCCCTTTTGGATAAGGTGGGTTTTTTTTTTTTTTGTATAAGGTATTAACTGGGATCTCATTATCTTTTGTTATTCACTTCCAGACCTTTTTGTTATTATTCATCACAGTGGTCAAAACGATCTCAAAGAAAGTGCTAAATCTTTATTTACAAAGAAAGTTAATTATCAGCTGTTGCCTGTATCTGCTACTAAAACATTTGTAGCTTAGCAATGTGTAGAATTAAATACTTCTTGGAATTAAGTACTTCTTAGAATTAAATAATTCTTAATGTTGTTGTGGAAGAAGGAAATGTCAGAGCAATATTGAATATCAAATAAATAAAATTATAGGAAATAGTACATAAGCCATTAAAATACACAGCTGTTTCCTAAGAATAGTTTAGAATATTTTCCTATTTATGTAGTTCATTTAAGAAAATTTCCAGTTCTATCCATTTCCCTGCAAATGACACATGATTTTGTTCTTTATGGCTGAGCATTATGTTAAGTGAGATCAATCAGTCACAAAAAGTAAAAAATTGGATGCTATCCCTAGTATATGGAAGCTAGGGAGAAAGTGAGTCATAGGAAGTACTGTAGACGAAGGAGAAACCTTAGATGAGCAAAGAAGGTGACCTAACTAAAGGTGATGAGAGGGGAAGGGCAGAGGGAAGCACCTTAATACACATGATATACATTCACAAACATGTCAACGTCAATCACTAAACTGAACATGAGAAGGAGGGAGGGGGGAGGGAATAGGGTGGGAATTGGGGAGGGGTTAAATGAGTGCTATATGCATATATGCCTCTACCAGCTTGTACTTCACAAAGATGTATGATTACAATGCACCAATAAAAATACACACACACACACACACACACACACACACACACACACACACAATTTCCTGAAAGTTCCTTATTTAAAACTTTGGAATTTTTGGCAATATGAAGAAATTTTATTTATATGTTTGATAAGAACATCCATGGACTTTTCTTTCCAAGATAAGCAAAAAACTTCAATGTAAAAATTGAAGTTGCACATGCTCCCTCAGTCAAGAATTCCTTTTTAGAAATATATAAATGCAATTATCCTTTAATAAGTAAATATATCTTCAGATTTTCTCAGTAATGTATCACTGAAACAAAAGATGCATTGCTACTCAATAACAATACAAAATAAGGAAAACAATTGAAGCACATCAAGTTCTTAAGATGGGTGAAGAATTATCTTGCTTTTTATAATTAAAGTTTGCTAGTTTACTATTCAAAACAGGCTTATGAACTTCTTAATTATGAAGGTAAAAAAAATTAATTTTCTTTGTTTTGAAAGTGTCCTCTTTTTCTTCCTACATGAAAAACAGTAAAAGTATATGACTCAGAGTTTTTAGAACAACCATGGGTAAGGATGTTTTAAAGATTTACGATCTTTTCATCTCTATGACTTTTCATCATTTCTATTCTGTGTCAGGTTTTTGGTTGCAGAATAATAGAAACTGATGCTAGTAGAAGTAAAATTTATTGGATATTGGGCAATTTTGAGAATCTATGGGGAAGGCTATAAAATGGGGTTTGGGAAATGAACAGGAACCAAGGCAAACTGTCTCCAGAAACCTCTGCCGAGATCAGCCTGAAGGATCAGTCTAGTAGGATGCTGCTCTCCAACACTGCTCTTGCCACTAGATTTTTTTGATGATGTTGCTGCTGCTGCTAGTGCAAACAATCTGCCACCCATATCTGTGCTTTGACTTTCTCAAAATTCAAAGTTCCTGACTGACCTATCCCATTGGTGGAGAGTACTATGGTATATTGGAGTGCGCTTTTAGTCTTTAAAGTTTTGGAGGTCATTAAGAATATTGTGGGAGGTCACCCTCACTTCTATTCCTTGGTTAACAGAGTTCCATATATTAGTTGTGGGAGAAATAAGTACCATATATCAGTTGTTGATTTGAAGCATACATTTTATCTTGTAGGTCAGTATTTTATTCTTACAAAGTATTGTCTCCTAGTTGACACTGTAATAGAGTTCAGCATCTGTAAAGATGAGCTGCTTTTTGATGAAAGAATATGTAGGAACAGTGAATTCCCTGGTTATCAGCCCATGGCTTTACATTTTGTATTGTAAAGTGAGCTCCTTTTTCAGAATCAATGTGCTGTGGTGTAATAAATGTCCATTACACTTTAACTCTCAGCTTCTCACCTTTACTCTATATCTTCAATCACAATAATAATAAGTGTAACTGTAAACAGTTCTTCTTTTTAGCACTCCTCAAGAATAGTACTACTAGTTTTTCTGGATTTAATAGAATTATCCCAAGAGTAAACCTACATGTGAATACAAATAATCATATGTGTATGTTCTGACATCAAGACTCTTAATTCCAATAGCATTTCAAACATTGGTTCCCTGTCTGCTCCTTTCCTTTGTTTTTCCCTTGCTGTAGAGATACCATTTTGTAAGCAATCCTACGAGCAGTTACTGTATCTGTGTTCCCCACAGACTATGATATCCTAGAGAACAGTTTTTAATTTATCTTTGTGTTTCCTCACCTAATACTATGTTTCGGAAATAGTAATAGCTTAGTTTTGAAAATGATAATTACATGTACACACTGTAAAAGTCAAATATTTTGAAGGGATGGCTCATAAGGACAGTCAATAGTTCCTTTTCCTATCCTGTCCTGCTTCTTAGAGGCCAACACTTTTAATTTTTTGATAGTTATTTCCATATTTCTTTAAAAAGCACTCTACCACTGAGCTATACCTCCAGCCTTTTAAATTTTTTTTTTTTTTTGAGATAGAGTCTGGTTAAGTTGCTCAGGATGACCTTGAACTTGGATCCTCCTGCCTCACCTCCCAAAGAGCTGGGATTATAGGTGTGCTCTACCACATTAGTCTTATTCTACTATTTCTTGATTCATCAGTTTTACCATACTGACTACTCTCCAACCTTCCTTTGATGGATATGTATATTACTATTTTTATGAATAACCACCATGTGCATTGTTTTATCCATGTAAATAGTATTCACTACAGAGCCAAGTGGTGTTCTGTAATATAGTTTTCTCTTTATACAGCTTTTCTCATTCCACTGCATTATTTGCTGCCTATAACTATATTTTTCCTTCTTGAACAACTTTTCTACCACTCATGTACTATATATATTTCTCTTCTAGGCTGGATTGGATTTTTTCTTTATACTTACAACATAGCTAGTAACTAGGATTTCCTTATTCTATTCTCCTGGTTTGATTTTCTTTTTCAGATCTATATCTTCCTTCTTAAACTCTTTGTTTTATGAGCAAACATTTTCAAGTGACTTCCTGAGAAAGAGAGAAATGTTGTGTCCTTTACTTTTATGCTTTATTGCTTATTTTATTTGGTATAAATTCTAGCTAGAGATGAAATTTCCTTTGGAACATGAAGGTACTGTGTATTGCCTCCCTGCATCTGATGTAGCTAATGAAAAGTCTTGTCATTTGTTTTTATAAGAAACTATAGGTTGGTTTTTTTTAATTGTTTTTGTTTTGTCTATGGTCTTCTGAAAATTCTCAATGAAAACTTAGGTATGTGTCTTTTTTTTTTCATTTATTGTAGAAGTGATTGTCTGCCAGAATATTTGTTTTGTTCTTTTCAAGACCATAGCCAAACTAAATTGTCCAGCTTCCCTTGTAGTTAAGTGCAGCCATGTGACTAAGTTTCAACAAATAGGATTAATATGTGATATTTCTGGACTATAGCTTGTAAGGAATAATTGGCTAGGTTTTCTTTTTTCCTCTTCCACCAGAAGATGCAGAAAATAATGAGATGCCTCTAGGGCATAGTAGAACCATAAAATAGAAGGATCTGTGCCTATAAATCACTGCTTGAAATAGCTACTTTAAATTATTATATGGCTGAAGCCGGGCATGGTGACATATGTTTGTAATCTCAGCTTGGGAGGCTGAGATAGGAAGACTCAGATTTGCATTCAGCCTCAGCAACTTAGGCCCTCCACAACTTAGTGAGACACTGTTTCAAAAATAAATAAATAAATAAAATAGGACTGTGGTGTAGCTTAGAGGCAGAGTCCCACAGGGATTGCCCCAATTTTTTTTTTTTTTTTTTTTTTGCAGTACTGGGAGTTGAACTCAGGGGCATTCTACCTCCGAGCTATACCCCCAGCCCTATTTTTTATTCTTTATTTTGAAACCGAGTCTCACTAAGTTGCGGAGTGTCTCACTAGGTAGCTGAGGCTGGCCGCGAACCCCGATCCTCCGGTCTCAGCCTCCCGAATGCTGGGATTACAAGGGATTGCCCCAATTTAAAAAAAAAAAAAAGAGAAAAGAATAAAATAGGACTAGGGGTGTAGCTCAGAGGTAGAATGCCCCCTAGTTTCAATCATCTCTTCAATCATTTCCAGTACCACAAAAAAAAAAAAAAAAAAAAAATTAAAAAAACAAACAAACAAACAAACAAACAAACAAAAAAAATATATATATATATATGAGAACTATTTTGGCTACTCTGGGTCTTTTGTTGTTCCATATGAATTTAAGGACTGATTTTTCTAGATCTGTGAAGAATGACTGTGGTTTTTTAAATAGGAATTGTATTGAATCTGTAGATCACTTTTGGTAGGATGGCCATTTTGATATTTATCTGTCTATCCAAGAACATGGGAAATCATTTCATCTTCTAAGATCTTTAATTTCTTTCTTTAGTATGTATGGTTTTTGTTGTAGAGGCCTGCATATGAGAACCATGCAGGAGGCATCACAATACCTGACTTCAAACTATACTACAGAGCCAAAGTAATAAGAACTGTATGTTATTGGCACAAAAACAGATACATATACCAATGGAGCAGAATAGAAGGTTCAGAAACAAATCTATACACTTACAGTCAATTGATTTTTGACAATGGGGCCAAAAATATACCCTGGAATAAACATAACCATTTCAACAAATGGTGTTGGCAAAACTGGTTATACATATTGTGACAAATGGAAATAAATTCAACCTTCTCACCCTGCATAAGAGTCAGTTCAGGATGGATCAAAGACCTAGAAATTAGACCATAGACTTTGCAGTTATTGAAGAGGGCATAAGACCAACACTCCAACATATAGACATGGGTAAAAACTTCCTCAATAAGACTCCAAAAGCACAAGAAATTAAAATGAAGATTAATAGGTGGTATTGCATTAAACTGAAGAGGTTCTGTGGAGCAAAGGAAACTATTGAGACCTTCAAGAGAGAGCCGACAGAATGGGAGAAAATCTTTGCTAGCTACTCCTTCAACACAGGACTAATATCTAGAATCTACAAAGAACTCAAGAAACTCACCGCCAAAAAAATGAATAACCCAATTAAAAAATGGGCAAGTGAACTAAATAGACATTTCACAAATGGAGAACTACAAATGGCCAATAAATAATGAAAAAAATGTTTAACATCATTAGCAATCAGAGAGATGCAAATCAAAACTACTCTGAGATTTCACCTTATCCCAATTAGAATAGCAGCCATTAAAAACACAATGCTGACCAGGATGTGGAGAAGTAGGAACTCTGATACACTGTTGGTGGGATTGCAAATTAGTACAACCACTTTGGAAAACAGTGTGGAGGATCCTCAGAAGAATGGGAATGAACCTGCCCTATGACCCTACTATACCCCTTCTGGGTACCTGACTATCATAGTAATGCACACATATCTATGTTTATAGCTGTGCAATTCACAATTGCCAAACCATGGAACCAGCCTAGATGTTCATCAACAGATGAATGGGTTATAAAATTATGGGATATACACATAATGGAATTCTACTCAGCCATAAAGAAGAACAAAATTATGTTATTTGCAAGGAAATGGGTGCAAATGGAGAATATTATGCTAAGTGAGATTAGTCACAAAAAGTGAAAGGTCAGATGTTTTCCCTCATCTGTGGAAGCGAGGGAGAAATTCCCCTAGTGGAATGACAGAGGGGACTTAATAAGGGAGGCAGGAGGGGGGAGGAAGACTCAAAGAGGGAAACACTTAAATGGACATGATTTACATGCACAAATTTATCAATGCTGATCACAGGGTTGTGCACAGGAAGGTGGGAAGGGGGAGGGAATGGGATGGGAACTGGGGGAGGGCTCAACAATTGCTGTGTGCATCATGCCTCCTTCACTCTGAACTTCATCGTGATGTATGATTACAATCAGATAAAAATAAATAAAATAAAATAAAATTTGGCTTAGTAGCAGAACCCCTGGGTTCAATCCCCAGTGCCACAGAAAACAAAACAAACAAAAAACCCTGGCCTCCAAAAGAAACCCCAAACTATTTGTTTTTGCCATCTACCCTTTCCAGAAAATTATTAATTTCTAAGAGCTCTTTCTTGGCCTTTTTTCCTGTTTGTGCATTCAGTTTTTTATATATGGAGGATCTTCTTGACTCCTTTGGAGGCTGTCAACAATTTTTTTCAATCTATATTCTAAATTCTATTTTCTCCTAGCTCATTTGTTTACTTGGTTATTTTGGCCTGGAAGCACTCTAGGATTCTGATGGTACATTGTCCCTGTCTTCAGTTTTGGGTTCTTCTGCCTTGCTTCACCAATTGTCACCCTTCCACCTGCTTTCCATCTTCCACAAGGATATCTTTTGCCCTATCATTAACTTCCTTGTTTCTCTTTGCTCTGGTGGATTTGTACCTTCTCATTCCTCTGTTATTCTAGTGGAGCGCCTAGAGAGAGAGGAAATAAGTCCATGCTTTCGAGTTCCAGAGTCTGGGGAGAGCAGTTACACTTCTGTGTATGAGTGAATTGACCAGTTCCATAAGAGAAAGCTGAGAGCAAAATGGGGACAGAACCAAACTTTCAGGGATTTGGTTATAAACATACACGATATAGAACGTTGAACAAGACCTTTAACTTAAAAAAGTACACTTTTTTGATAAACAATAAAATCTCATACCCTCCTTTAATATTATTCAAAATTAGAACACATTCAATAACATGATTCAAGTTAAGGAACAAAATATTACATTGTTTTCAAACTGCATAGACTCCTTTAGAGATTCTCATTCAAAATTTCTCCCTATGACCATTCTGTCCTCTCCTTAGAGAGTTGCCATTTAAAGACCACATTGCATGTATGCTATATAGCCCTTGACTTAATGTGTTTAGTTGCATCTAGTATGACAATTCAGTGCACATTTCAACGGTAATTCTGAACAGTATATATATTTTTTTTTTTTTGCGATACTGGAAATTGAACCCAGGGGCATTCTACCTCTGAGTTATACCCCCAGCCCTCTTTTTTATTCTTTATTTTATTATTTATTTGAAACAGGGTCTCACTGAGTTGCAGAGGGCCTCACTAAGTAGCTGAGGCTGGCCACAAACCTTCAATCCTCCTGCCTCAGCCTTCCAAGTACTGGGATTACAAGTGTGTACCACCATGCCTGGCTTCTAAACAATATTTCTTTCTTTTTTTTTTTTCTTTTTCTCTTTTTTTTTGGTACTGGGGATGGAATCCAGGGGCATTCTACCTCTGAGCTACACACCCAACCCCATTTTTTTATTCTTTTTGAAATAGGGTCTCACTAAGTCACAGAAGGCCTCACTAAGTAGCTGAGGCTGGCCGCAAACCTGGATCCTCCAGTCTTAGCTTCCCAAGTACTGGGATTACAAGTGTGAGACACCACGCCTGCCTGGCTCCTGAACAGTATTTCTAACCTAATGATAGAATATTATCATATAAGTAAAGAACTCTTACTTATTTTTAAATGAATTCTAGGAAACTATTAGTATATCTATATCTTTTCTCTATATAGCTAAAACTATATAAAACTACTACTATGGTACATATATCTTATACATTATCAAAAAAACTTGCCTTATGTACACAATCACTTCTTTTGAACTTTCATCTACTATAACTCAAATAATATTTTTGTTTTTTAATTTTAGCTACCTTCTACAAATAGAAATTCTTTAAAAAATGAACATCAAAATGTAATTTTCTTGGAGAAAGCCTCATTCATTCTCATAGAATTTTACTGTGTGTGTGTGTGTGTGTGTGTGTGTGTGTGTGTGTGTGTGTGTATTAGGGATTGCTGAGGCTGGTCTTGAACATATGATCCTCTTGTCTCACCCTCCCAAGTACTGGGATTACAGGAGTGTACCACCATGCCTGGCAAGAGTCATTCTTTTATTCTATTGTTTTTTTTTTTTACTTTGGGTTCTTTTTTCTAACTTTTCATTTGTGCTCCTTTCTATGGCCTCCTTTATTAAACAGCAGTCACAATAATAAATAATGGGATGTGTCACTAACATTATATGGGCTAATGAACCTAGTCTCATAAAAAGGATTCAACCTAAAGCTGATAAAGAAAATAATACTTTTATTTTTACAATGACTTCATAATAGTTATAAAAATAAAAAATAATTAAAATGACTGAAAACTATCTTTACAGATAACAGCCAGATTTTTTTTTTTTTTTTTTTGCGGTACTGGGGATTGAACTCAGGGCATTCTACCTCCAAGCTATACCCCCAGCCCTATTTTTTATTCTTTATTTTGAAACCGAGTCTCACTAAGTTGCAGAGTGCCTCACTAGGTAGCTGAGGCTGGCCGCGAACCCGGATCCTCTGGTCTCAGTCTCCCGAATGCTGGAATTAGAAGTGTGTGCCACCACGCCCGGCTCAACAGCCAGATTTTAAAATGAATATAACTTCATCTTACCAAAAGACAATATTTTAAATCTGCTTATGAAGACACTAGTTATCTGCCTATGTATCTACTAGCCATTGTTACAATGCCCATTTTGGTGGAGGAGATGAACTTACATTGTGAGAAGAAGAATGTCATGACTGAAAGAAGAGAACAGCAATTGCAAATTACCATAAAGGTGTAATGGTGAGGTCATTATAGACTCTGATAGTTAATAGAGCAATAAAAAATAATGACATCGGATATGAACTACTTTGATTACATAAAAGGAAGGTTCATTTTTACATTCATATATCTATAAGAGAGTTTTCAGATATATATGATTAACTCTTCATTTATTCTTTTTTTGGTAACATACAATGAGTAAACATCGTTACATTTTTCAAAGGGCAAGAAAATTGTTAAATCAAAAACTATGTGTAAATGGAGACTATTTCAAGGAAACTTTAATTCTCTTTCTAGTTCTATCTAGGATTGAATCCATTAAGCATAAAACTAAATAGTTTCGTCCAACACACACACACACACGGGATTCATTTAATCCAATAATTTACAAGAATCATTAAAAATTATGCCTGCTCTAAAACATAGTTTAAGGGCTGAGGATGTAACTCAG
The DNA here is from genome assembly GCA_004027655.1 of Graphiurus murinus. Taxonomy (NCBI): domain Eukaryota; kingdom Metazoa; phylum Chordata; class Mammalia; order Rodentia; family Gliridae; genus Graphiurus; species Graphiurus murinus. The sequence goes on along the minus strand of PVLC010007018.1, from coordinate 34,067 downwards.
TGGTATAATGCTTACCTGGCATGTGTAAGGCCCTCGGTTTGATCCTAGCATTATATATACATACACACGTACATACATACATACATACACACATACATACATACATACATACATACATACATAATTTAAGCTAAATAATTTAAGTTTGGAAAATAATTTTAATATGCTTTTATTGGTGCATTATAGTCTTACATCATAATGTAAATAATGTTGATGGTGATATACATGCACACAGCACTTGGTAGGCCCCCCTGCCTCCCCATCTCCCCTCTTCACAATACAGAGTTCTGAGATTGACATTGGTATTTTCACATACATACAAATAGTCAATGGTAGTAATTCCATTAATGAACCTCACTCTTCCGGAAAATAATTTTAGTGTTGGTATAAAATAGAATTGAATAGAGGCATGAGTAAATTAACATACTTGGCAAAAAGGAAATTCTACTTAGTGGGAAAGTTGCTTATCTGTAGATAAAATAAATATTTGAATTTATAGTTTTACCATTAAGAATGATTACCTAGCAATTATGGAAATCTAAATACCTAGCAGTTAAGAATAACTGGGGAACCCATGACGGATAAGATTAAGCTCCTGGTAGGAAACGACCCAAGACAGGCACAGTCTTTTGTGCTTTTTTTTTTTTTTTTTTTTTGCGGTACTAGGGATTGAACTCAGGGGCGTGCTACCTCTGAGGTACACCCCCAGGCCTATTTTTAATTCTTTATTTTGAAACTGGGTCTCACTAAGTTGCGGAGTGCCTCACTAGGTAGCTGAGGCTGGCTGCGAACCCGGATCCTCCGGTCTCAGCCTCCCGAATGCTGGGATTACAAGTGTGCGCTACCACGCCCAGCTCCTTTGTGCATTTTAAAATAAAAATGGGGGAGTTGTGGGAGCCCAGCTGAGCCCTTTCCCCCCTGGCAGTTGCTATCTGCATATATGAGTAATTATATTGACTCTTCTGCTATGGCTACATTGGCGTCTCAAAGTCTGGAGATTGCTCCTAGGATGTGTAGATGAAAGACCCTCTTACTTCTTAGAAAGTAAATATATGACCCTAAAGGACTATGGTTTTATGACTCTAGAAAGTTTGCTTTACCAGGCTATGTTAAGAATGTGGGCTATATGTGTAAAACGAAGAAGTACTATTTGTGTTCTGACAATGATTGATATGTCATAAATGTCTATGTAACCCTGTTGTACTCAAGAAATGTATAAAAATCTGTGCTGAAAAATAAAAATAAAAAAATAAAAATAAAAAAGTATAACCATCAGAAAATAAAATAAAAGCTTATTTAATTAAACAGTAAAAAAAAGAATAACTGGGAAATATTTGATGTGGGTAAAATTACTGAGAATTTGTGTTAATACAGATTATAATTACATATGTTCACAAGAACAGTTGTCTGGTGAGGCTAAAGAATACTTGTGATTTTGGGTAGTACAAAGTCAAGATGTAGGAGATTCAGTTTCCCCCTCCTCGGTTCCTCTGGTTCCTGAGACAGGATTTCTGGAGGCCGAAATCAGAGACAGATTTCTTTATTTACTGGTAAATGGCTCAGTTGACAAACTCACAGATCTGAGCCTTGAACAAAGGGCTCACATGATTCTTATACCTCGGTCTCTCCCTTTGGAGAGGGGAGGGGTAACCTTTAGATTTATTATACCTGGCTTAAACAAGATGCTTAAGTTATATGCCATCCCCTAGCTCTCTCCAGTCTTTTAATGGGCTCTCTCTTGTTTATATTAGGGAGAGCTCCTGGATCATGACTCTGGGTTGCCAAAGAAACAGCTCCTTTATCTCTTGGAAGTGTCTGCTTGCTTGCTTTCAGGCAGCTAGGAGGAGGGATTGGGAAACTTTTACTTTCGCCCCTCTTGTGTCTAAACTCCTAACAATATTTCTAAGGCTCTGACTGGGTTTCCTACCTCAAAGATACTTAGGAAATTTTATTTTATTTTTTTAGTTTTGAGGCATATATAACTAGGAAACAAATGAATCATACTGTGGTATGAAAATTTCGCCTATAAAATATTGCTGGGCTTCAAATGTAAATTAACATGGATGCCAAGATGCCAGTAAATAATTGCTAAAATATATACTAGATTTGTATTATAATAAATATATGGCAAATACCAGACCATATATTTTCCTACTGGATAAAAATATGATAGGGTTTGTAGATGTAGCTAGTTATTTTAGTAAACACAGTCTAAGATTTTTTTCCAGAAGTCTTATGTAGATGTGTATATGTATATTTTATGTGTATATATGTGTATGTGTTCTGTACATTAACTATAGCTTCATATTCCACTGGATACAATTCTAGATGCAAATTTGTGATGACTCAGTTTACAAAACTAACAGATTTTCAGATCAGATCTCAGAGCATAGGCAGTTGGCATTTGTTCCTATTCAGGGCTAGAAAGTGGTTTATCCTTTTCCTACCTATCACAAATGATTACCCTAACACCCCAATAGCAAAAAGTTAACAAGAAAAAATGAATAATAAATTTATTTGATCATAGTTTAATTGACATGAGATCTCTCAGAATGACCACCCAGAGCCGAGGGTGTACTAACCATTTTTATGCTTAGGTTTGATGAAGCATGGACAGCTGTGTGGAAATGATTGGACAAAAAGAATATGAACTAATGCTGTTAGAGTGACTGGGGAAACCCAGTAAGTCTGTCTGTTCAGAATCTTCTTGGCTTCTCTGTGCAGTATTCCTTCTCCCAGGGAAGGGGTGGGACTTTCTGAGATGAGGGTCTTAACCATCTACAATTGGACAAGGTAGGTCAGAGAATTTCTTTATGGCCAGCTCCTACCCAGAAAGGGAAGATGAGGGTAATATTTTTAGGCTTTAGGGCTTGCTTCAGGGAAAAAGAGGTTTAGTTTCTGTGACCTAGGTTGGGAAAGAGAAATTCTATTTTCTGTGGCTTGCCTTTAAAGGGGGAAAGGGAAGCAAAAGAACAGGAGAAAGTTGGAGAAAAACTTTGCTTCAGAGGAGGCCTGCTGCAGTGGACCCATCTGAACCTGGGTACTATCAAAGCAGGAGGTTATTTTGCCTTTTCCTAACTTTTCTCTACATCTGTTGGGGCTTTAAGAGAGCTTTGAGTCTAAGGAATAGATTTGAAATACAGATTGAGAGAATCTGCTCCAGCCATGTTGAACTTAAAGTTCATGTCATAGATCACTGTCCCCCACATTAGAGCAGCCCAGAAATGCCTGAATCCCACTTACACTCCAACTGACATCCTTACCCTACAAGCTGTGCAGCTGACTTTTAAGTAGTATGGAATGTGTTCAGTTGGTGGCTCAGGAGGCTTTATTAAAAAAAATGAACAACTTCTCCATATCTTATAGATAGACAATTATTGTATATTATTAATTCAATCTGTTATTTCTAGATAACACATTTCATCTACAGTTTTAGTTTTTCAATCTGAAACAGCCTTAGCCAGACTTGCATCTCTGCCTCTTTCTTGGTCTCTATTTTATCCTAACTTACTTTTCCATCTTATCAGAGTGGAACTAGTGATGACTTTCTGGGTTACTCTTCCAAAATTTTATTTATTTTTGTTTTGAGTGTAGTCATTTAACAGGACTAAAAAGAATGTAAAAGACAAAAAAAAAATTAAGCTGATGTTAAAGTAGGTGCCAATTTACTATAATTAAGTTGCCTCTGATTTTCATGAACTTGTTACATAGGGTTTGTGATAGATATCATGTATAATATGTATGGATGTGTAAATATATTAAGACAAAATTCTCTACATAATAAAAATAGTTACCAGGGAGAAGCTATAAATTGAGAACTTTTTTTTGAGAGAACTGCGATTTACTTGAATAATAGACTAGGTTTTCTGTTCCTGTGTTGTAGGATCAAGTCAAAGAATTCCATCTAGCACAGAGGTGCTCTGGGTGGAACCTAAGGAATAACCTACTTTGTAGTCTCTGATGCAAATCTGTGGTCTCCATCAAATGTAGTTAGGACCTGGAATCACACCTTTCATTTTCTTTTTGTCTCTTAGCAGCCCTGAAGAGTTTTCACCCAATTGTAAACTGGAGTCAGGTAATAATGTTTGTTTCTGAGCTTTCAGAGGAAGCTGTTTATTTTAGTAGGCAATTTTCATGTGTGATGGAGTGAAATGTTGAGAAGGCAGCCTCTCATCAGTGGACAAACAATGCCTAAGAATTTAGCTAATGGCCCCCCTTCAGTGCAGAGAATAGATGGCAACAATTGTACTTGCAGACTAGACCCAGAGCTACTTGTTTGGCTGCTAGGTGTTAATGCAAATTTGTTCTTCAGCTCATTCAACCCTGGGGCTCCCATCCTTTGATTTAATTAAATGTAATTGGTTACATTGCTCCTCCCAGGCCCCTGAGGTGTTTTTGTTTATTGCTTACTCTTTGCAATAAAGCTTCAATTCATGGCACAAAATGCTGGATAAATAAGTCTTTTTTTTTCCTGTGTTGGAAATGCTGGGAGATTATTTCCTTCAAATAGTTTGGCTTTGCTCTTAAAAGTAAGTGACCAGTGAAATAAACTCATTGGGTGGCAAATAAATGTAGCATATCCAGAAGAAAGGAATTAGATAGGGTAAATAACATGAGTTAGAAAAATATATGAAGTTACAATGTTAAATTAGTTAAAATTTGCAAGAGTGCCATAAGAGCTGTCAACACTGTAAATAAATAAGGTTTTAATAAATGAGATTGTCATTGTTGTTACAAAGATTTTCATTATTATTACAAAGTTACCTTAAAATACTAGTTATGAAATAGTCTATAAATTCATTTTTTTTTTTTTTTTTTTTTTTAGTCATACAGAATTCTCTTACTCATAAATACGCAGGGGGCATGGTTGGGGACAAAAGTGAGAATGGTATGGTCTTGAACTTGAGTTAGTAACATTACCTATTCTTTTTTTTTTTTTTTTTTTTCTGGTACTGAGGATTGAACCCAGAGGCATTCTACCCCCACAATACATTTTTATTTTTTATTTTGAACTGAAGTCTCACCAAGTTGCTGAGGCTGGCCTTCAACCTGCAATCTTCCTGTCTCAGCCTCCCAAGTACTGGAATTACAGGTGAGTACCACCAGCCTGGCTTACTTATTCTTTTTTTTTTTTTTTTTTTCCCTGTGGTACTGGGGATTGAACCCAGAGGCATTCTACCTCTAAGTTATACCCCAAACTGATTTTATTTCTTATTTGGACATAGGATCTCACTTGGTTGCTGAGAGCCTCACTAAATTGCTGAGGCTGTCTTCGAACCTATGATCCTCCTGTCTCAGCCTCCCAAGTACAAGGATTATAAGCATGTGCCACCACACCTGGCTTACCTATTCCTTTGTAATGAAATATATATATACATATATATTTTTTTTACCTTTTATGCATGAAGTACATGTTTTCTTTCTACCTGAAGATATTTTAAAAAAATATTTTTTGTAAAGTGATACTTTCCCCCTTCTCAAAGTTTTCATTTTAATTTGAGAAGTGAGATAAATTATCTTTGTACTAATTTCTGGGGAAGATCTCAGAAACTTAGAAAATTAAGAAAATAGCCTGGCATGGTGGTACATGCCTTTTATCCCAGCATTTGGGAGGCTGAGATAAGAGGATCATAGATTCAAGCCAGCCTCAACAACTTAGTGAGACCCTCAGCAATCTAGTGAGACCCTGTCTCAAATTAAAAAAAAAAAAAAATATGGTAGGGATATAGCTGGGAAGTAGAATGCCCCTGGGTACAATCCCCAGTAAAACACACACACACACACATACACATACACACACACACACGTACACACACATCAACAACAAAAAAAAAGAAAGAAAAAGAAAAGAAAAAAAGAGAGAGAGAAAAGAAAACATCATTAGCACATCTCGGTGTAGTTTTAGGTACCAAAGGGTATAAATGACTTTTCTTCTTTTTGTCCCTGTTCGTGGGATAAAATAGCCTGCCAGAAAATGTTGTTTATCGTAATGTTGGCTGGTTAGTTACTTTATTGCTTTCCTCATCTTTATTTTCCCCTTTTTATTGTACAGGTATAAGATACTGCATCAATGACATTTTCACTAATGCAATAGACTCTCTAAATCATGCTGTGTTACAAGCCTATCTTATATCTCTTTTGATGGGAAGAAATGAAAAATCCATGATAAGAACACAGGTATTCTCACTGCAATATAAAGCTTCAATTCCTCACAATAGGATTGTTTTGAAGAATTTTTTTTTTCTTGATTTCTCTTACATTCAGTTGCTGAGGTACCTGTCAGGTTAGACCTTTCTTCTGGTGGATGCCCCTGATGAAAACCAAGAGAATAATTATAATAGGAAACTACAAAAGAATCCTTTTGTGAAATAGGGAACTGGTTTCAGATGTCAGCTCAATGGTAAATGTTCAAGAAGAAACTGAGTATCATATTCACATCTTGGAAATGAGCTGTTAAAAAGACTATGCTTCACTTTTCAGGTTGAGCTTTTAGTGATTTTCTGCATGTACTCCTAACAACTCAGGTGCAGGAGAAAATCCAATTGTAGTCCTGGGCCCAAAAAATCCTGGGTGGAGATTTCAGGCTTTCTTTGTCAGTTGGGTTCAGGCGATTTAACATTTTGCCTGGTTTACCTGAAAGGTTCACAATTTAAAATAACTCTATTCCCACATACAAGCAAATAAGAATGTTGAATGTATTATAATGTCTCTTTTGTAAATGGAAATGTAATGTCATAGACAGAAAGGAGGGAAATGTTCCAGTAGTCTTTTAGATAAAACCAGATACTCTTCTCTTGTACTTGAGTAATTTTCCACCCTGCACACTGGTAATAATAAGCCCATTGCCCGTCTCCTGACTGTGACTCTCCTGAATCCACAGCTTTGATTGGAAACTCTCAACCCCTGACAGGCCTCCGGAGCACTGATTACGAAGGCACCCCACACACTTCCCTCATAAACATTTGGCAGATCAGGAAGTGCTGAAAAGCGATGCCCCTGGCTCTCAGAAGAGGGTACTGGTGGGAGAAGAAATAGAACATTTTCTCTCTTGCAGCTGTCAAAGAGTGATTATGACAAATGGGTTTTCAAGGAGGCACAAAGTAATTACAGGGTAACTTCTTGACATTATTTTTCAATGTTTGACTCAGCAGATGATGATGATTAATTGATGTGTATTATTTTATGGCTCTCTGAAACTTTGATACTTTATATAGAGGTCAGACTAAGTTTTCATTTAGACTAACAGAGCAAATTTGTCTTAGAATTTAACCTGTTAACTCTCCCTTTGTAATAGATGATTTCCTAAACGAAATATAATTATTCTGGTCACTAATAGAGACTATGCCATGTAGATTAAAAAAAAAATGTGCTTTTCAAGGAATATTTAATTCTCTTACTGATATGTTAGTTTTAATTTCTATGGCTCTTATGAGAATTAAATGAGTTAAATGATGAGAAATGCTTGATGGTTGACAAATTAAATGCTTAGTAAATGGGAGCTATATTAAAACATGACATGATAATCATTAAACTTTGGAAGGATGTTTCTTAGTATGTTATCTTACTAACCCTAGGGTCTGGTTGAGAGGGAGGGATGTGATACCCTGCTCATTCATTCTCTTCTGTACTGATATTACATCAGAGCTGGTCTTCTATTGGCTTATATCTTTTTATTAATTTTGGTTCAACTTAAAATAGTTGGGAATATCTAAATACAATTCATTTGAAATACATTTATATTTACATATCCCTTTTCTAAGGCATATCTTATATATGAATGTCTATTGGCAAGCAAGTAGTTGATTCTGGTAAGCCAAGATTTTCATGTTCATGACTGTTATAATAGAAACTAAGAAAGTTTAATTAAGCTGGGCATGGTGGCACATGCCTGTAATCCCAGTACCTGGGAGGCTGAGAGGAGGATTGCAGGCTGAGGCAGGAGGTTCTCAGGTTTGAAGCCAGCCTCAGCAATTTAGTGCGACCCTGTTTCAAAATAAAAAATAAAAAGGACTGGGGTGTAGCTCAGAGGTAGAATGCCCCTGGGTTTAATCCCCAGTACAAAAAAAAAAAAAAAAAAAAGCTGAATTAAAGTAGTAAGTAGTAGGTATAGTGGAACTTTTATTGTTTTATTGAATTTGTAAATTTTTAGTATATATATATTTTTTCAAATCAAAGTTGCCAATGAATGATATGAGAAGTAGTAAATGAGCTTAAGGTTTTCATTGGTTTGTATGCCAAAGGATATTTTGTAGCCAGAGAATGAAGTGTCTTATTTTGAGAACACTTTATACTTAGCCTAAATAGAAGGGGAAAACCCCCTTAGATTCCTTTTTTTTTTGGCCTTTGTTTCAGATAAAATAATTTCCATTTGCTGGCCCCAAACTATTCACTAAATAATAGTTCTACTGAGCATGTGAATGAAATATGAACAACTTGGTATGGCATAAACACCAATATTTGATTAGCTTTTGAAACTTGGTTAAATATAGTTTATGTAAGTAAATACTTTTGAGTAAGATTAAAAAAAATCAGGGCCAGGCATGGTGGTGCATGCTTGTAATCCCAGCATTCGGGAGGCTGAGACCGGAGGATCCAGGTTTGCGGCCAGCCTCAGCTACCTAGTAAGGCACTCCACAACTTAGTGAGACTTGGTTTCAAAATAAAGAATAAAAAATAGGGCTGGGGGTGTAGCTCGGAGGTAGAATGCCCCTGAGTTCAATCCCCAGTACTGCAAAAAAAAGAAAAAAAAAAAAAATTAGAGAGAAGTATCTTATTCAAAAGCATTAGTTTTTTTTTTTTTTCTTTTTCAGTACTATGGATTGAACCCAGGGGCATTGTACCTCTGAGATACACCCCCAGTCCTATTTTTTATTCTTTTTATTTTGAAACAGGGTCTCACTAAGTTGCGGAGGGCCTCACTAAATAGCTGAGGCTGGCCACGAACCCGGATCCTCCTGTCTCAGCCTCCCAAGTACTGGGATTACAAGCGTGCGCCACCATGCCTGGCTTGCATTAGTTTTTCTAAATTTAAGGGACACCTGTATTGTGTGTGTAGTGCGTGCGTGTGTGTGTGTGTGTGTGTGTGTGTGTGTGTGTGTGTGCTATTGATGTGCTATGTTGCTTCTGCCTGCCAACTATATATATCATCAACATTCCAGGTATACAAGATGTTTAACCAGTTCAACTGATTAGTCCTACTTTGTCGCTACGCTTGTTTCACAAAGAAAGGATGTTGCTCTCATGGTAACAGAAGGATGGCAGTCTTGGTTTTGCAGTGCCATCCTTATTATGTGTATGCTGAATGAAAAGAAACCAAGTATTCAACTTTAGGCTGCATGGTTGAGAGGGATTCTTTTTTTTTTTTTTTGGTGTTGGTTGAGGTCTCCATTGATAGGATATTTTAGACTTCAAAACAACAACAACAAGCTGGGCGTGGTGGTGCAAGCACTTGGGAGGCTGAGACTGGAGGATCCAGGTTTGCGGCCAGCCTCAGGTACTTAGGCTCTCCGCAACTTAGTGAGACCCTGTTTCAAAGAAAGAATAAAAAATAGGACTGGGAGTGTAGCTCAGAGGTAGAATGCCCCTGGGTTCAATCCCCAGTACCACAAAAACCAAACAAACAACAATAACAACAACATCTGTTTATAGGAAACACAGGGGTACGCCAGTCTGTTGAATTTATTATATGTATTGCAAAGAACAGATGGCTTAGCAATAGGTTTACCTATTTGTAGGAATTTGTTGTTTCTAAAAGTAAAAAATCTTTGTCTTTTAGTATTAACACAGTTTAGGACATTTGACCGAGATTTGATTTCATTCTAAAATAATGGTATCATTGGCAATCTGATCTACAAATCTTTCTCTGACTAGTTATTTCCTGTTGTTTTGAGTCATTGACTCCCTTCTACCCAAACTCCATTTTTGATATCTTTGATATTTTTCATTCTCTACCAGAATTCTTCTCTGGAAACAAGTGCCTACAACTTTGCCAAATCTGAAAGTTAGATGTATTTACTCTCTCTCGCTGATTTCATAGACTACTTATAAAAAGAGATTATTGTACACAGGCAACACTGTTTCTGTGCACTTAACTCAGCTTACAGTGTTTCCTTTATATTTTCCACAACTTTTATATTCTTGAGTTATATTTTGTTGTTTTTTGAAATGTGCTGTATAAAGTCCTTAAGACTTGTGCCCTGCTTCCCTTTCTTTTTGTAAACTTACTTGAATGTGTGTGTATGTATATGTGTGATATATATATATATATATGTATATGTGTGATATATATATATCACACATATATATATAAATATATATAAATATATATTTATAAATAAATATAAATATATATATATATATTTTTTGGTGCTGGGAATTGAGTTACATCCCCAGCTGTTTTTTAAGTTTTTATTTTGAATCAGGGTCTTGCTAAATTGCTAAGGCTGGCCCAGAACCTGTGATCCTTCTATCTCAGACTCTCTACTACTGTGATTGCAGTCTTGGTCCACCTAGCCTGGGTATTGTTTTTTATTTAAGATGGGAATAGGTATGAAATGAAGTTTATGACCTACATAAGAGGTAAAGATTAACAGAAAAACATATATCCTTGAATCCACTTCATTGAAGGAGTCAATTAGCCAAGGCATTGAGAAGGGAGTATAATTATGGATAATTGAGGGTAAATGAAGAATGTATCCAACTGGATTGGGACCAGAAAAATCTTTCACTGAAATGAATTCTAGCCTCAAATCCAGCTGCAGAGAACATCCTTTTCTTTCCACAAAGTTTTTGACCATGGCAGCTGAGGCTCTCTGGCAAATATGGTAGTTACAAGCTGACTGGCCAACAATTCAAACAGTGGACAAAATGTCAGTACTTTCCAACATTCCACTTCCCCAGCTGAGTGTTTAGTGAATGCTGGTTGTTTTAATCCCTGCTTCTCAGCTGTTTCTTCAGTTTTTTTTTTTTTTTAATGTAGAGTTTTATTCCTTCAAGTCCTTATTTCTTCTATCTTATTTTATCCTAGGATTTCTTAAAATTTTAAAAATTAAAGTTAATTTTAACATGATATTTAAACATTTTATGAGGTAAAATGTGATGTTTTGGTTCATATATACACATTTTTCAATTCTTTTTTTTTGATGGTACTCAGGATTGAACCCAGAGACTTTCTACCACTGATCTACACTGCCAGCCCTTTTTATTTTGAAATAGGGTATCACTAAGTTATAGCACACTGACCAGAAAGCTGTGATCTTCTCTCAGCCTCCCAGGTGCTGGGATTACAGGTATGCACCACTGTGCCCAGCTTCAAATTAAAAAAAAAAAAAAAAAAATCATGATTTAATCCTTTTTTGGGAGTTACTGGGGATTGAACCCAGAGGCATCATTCTATCTCTAAGCTAAACTCCCAGTCCTATTTTTTTTTTTAAATTTTTTAAATTTTGAAACAAGGTCTCATTAAGTTGCGGAGGGCCTTGCTAAATTGCTAAGTCTGGCTATGAACCTACAATCCTGTCTCAGCCTACCAAATACTAGTTTAATGCTTTATTTGACATTTCTAGATTATTTTAGGCTTGTCTAGAGTTATTTAAAAATCTTGCTTTTCTATCATACATTTCTAAGACTAATACATAAATTCATATTTAAAATATCAACTTACTTTTATATTACTCTGTGTGTGTGTGTGTGTGTGTGCATATGTGTGTTATTAGAAATTGAACCCAGGAGCATTCTACCTCTGAGCTGCACCTCCAACCCTATTTTATTTTTTTAATCTTGATGTGGGTTCTTGCTAAATTGTTGAGGGTCTTGCTAAATTGCTGAGTTGGTCTTGAACCTGTGATACCCCTGTTTCAACCTCCCAAGTACTTGGATTACAGCCATGGGCCACCATGCCTGACTCAATTTTATTATTATTATTATTATTATTATTATTATTATTATTATTATTAATTTTTTTATTGTGGTACTGGGGATTGAACTCAGGGGCATTCTACCTCCGAGCTACACCCCCAGTCCTATTTTTTTTTTATTCTTTATTTTGAAACCAAGTCTCACTAAGTTGCGGAGTACGAACCCGGATCCTCTGGTCTCAGCCTCCCGAATGCTGGGATTACAAGCGCGCGCCACCACGCCCGGGTCAATTTTATTATTTTTTTAAATTTAAATTTCCATGTTTACTGAAGGAAAGTTTTCATTTAGTTTTTTTTATTCTGTTTTTAAAAACTTCCTATATTTCTTAATCTAGTTACTGACTATAAATGCCTTAAATTAAGCTTCTATATAAAAATACTTAGCCTAATTCAAGGTAACCTCAATTTTTGTGTCACTTAATTTCAATGAAACTTGAATCTCCTCTTTTTGTTTAAACCAGAGGAATATATAGTTATCTAAAGACACCTAGATTTCACGTTTCTTCTGATTCTCTGCTTTTACTGCTCCCTGCACATGTTACTCTATCGTCTCAGGTAATAGAGATTATAAACTGTTGCTTTTTCTGTGAGGTTTATCCCAGGTTCCCTAGCCACGTTGGTGGCTGGCTTCTCTATTTCATTATACCTAGATTCTTATGTTGTCCTTTTGTATTGTAGTTATATAGGTTTGCTGGCCAATGTCCTTAGCAGACAGAGTAGCATTACTTGTCATTATCTCCCCAAGATCAATAAACACAAATGTGTTGAATGAGCAAAGCAGATGTGTTTTGTGTGTGTGCATGTGTGTGTGTGTGTGTGTGTGTGTGAGAGAGAGAGAGAGAGAGAGAGAGAGAGAGAGAGAGAAAGAGAGAGAGAGAGAGAGAGAGAGAGAGAGAGAGAGAGAGAGAGAAGGCATCCAGAGATGCCGTTAATTCTTCTCATTTAAGGAATTGGTGAAATTCAGCTATTTTATGAAAGCTCTCTTTCCCTTTTTTATATGAAGGTTGCTCATAGGTTTCCAACAAAAATGGCAGAAATCTAGGCTGCTAATTTACTGTTTATATTTGCATATATTAGTGTAAGACTCCCCAAATGAAAATTAGAGTGGAATGTGAACCACAATTTGAGGCCAAATCAACTAGGAAACAGTATAAATAAGTTTGCTGTTATTTCCAACTTCACATAATGGCATCATGTTGTCTCTGGGGTACATATGTTTTGGAATATGAGCATCGTTAAGTTCTTTTGAACAACTGTACACCATCTAATGAATTTACATACACAAATGCTACTAATTAACATTTGTTTATTATTTAGCATTTCACTGCTATTTACTAACAGATTTCAAGACAATAGACAATTTTGTAACCTCAGTTTTCTAAAAACCACTAGTATTTTTGGTCCCTAGCAACCATTTAGTATGTAAATTAGGTATTCTCAGGCTTAATGTACTTCATTTTTATAAAACAAATACATCATTAATCTGATTAAGTTCTTGGATGGGAGTGCTGTCCTCAGATCATTGTGGATCGCTTATTGTTGGGCATGCATCCAAAAAAAAATTCAAGCATGGCACTTACAGTCTAGGTTTAGGAGAATTGTTGAAACCTCCTAAATGACATTTTCCAGAAGAATAGAAAAGCACTGCTTACTTACAATTGCAAGCATTACCTAAAACTTAATGATGTTCTTATCCTTAATTGCAACTCAGTTTGATGGTGATTCAGTGCCTGAAATTATGCCATGTTTTCCTTTGATGTTATAAAATGTATAATGAAATAAGGTGATCCAAGTGAATCAAAAATAGATTCCAGCTTTCCAGTAGTGACTTAATCACTATGTTTCTGAATTCAGAAGTTGTTTGACTGTCATGGTTATTATTTGATACTTCTTTAGCTTTTTGTCAAATTTACTATTTAAGAACTTGAGAATGTTTAATATTAAGGTTAAAGAAAGTTCATGTTTTTTTTTTTTTTTTTTTTTTTTACTGTAATAAACAAGAAGGAGATTTTATTACTAATCTGGGTCAGAGTTGAGTCTAACCCGGATTAGGGTTCCGCCTAAGTATAGAGGTGTCATGGCGGTGGAACATGATGTTTTTATTAATATTGCAGATGAACCTTTTAAAGAAAATTTAAGACAAAATTATTTGAATTCTGTCTCCTTAGTTCACAGCTTACAAAGTTGAACCTCCTTCTTTTGGAAGTAGTCTTTATCTAATAAAGCATGACATAATAATGGTTTTCATTTTCTGAATGTCCATCATTATGCCTCTTTGATTACCTAGAAATCCTGTGAAGTTGGTATGTTTATTTCCACTTTACACTAAATTAAACAGAGATTCAGAGAGGTTGAGTAAGTATCCAAGAGCATATAGATAGCATGTGGTTAATCTAGGACTAAAACTCAGTTCTCATTCGAAACCCTCTGCATCTGAAGATGGGAAGAAAAGAAAAGGAACACATTAATTCTGAACATGGGTTGGCAAACTTTTTCTGTAAAGGGTCAGAGCATAAACATTTTAGGTTTTGAGGGCCACATAAGATGTTTATTCTTATCTATGATTTTTAAAATATTCTTACATTTATTTTTTCAACAAGTCCTTAAAAATATAAAAACCCCTCTCAGCTTCAGAGCCATAAAAAAACAGGATCAGAAGTAGATTTGACTAAAAGTCCTTAGTTTGCCAACCTCTGATTTAGGACAGTGTCAGTAGCCCTATGTATTCTCTCAGGACTATAGAATTAAAATCAATAATAACATATCTAGAATAATGACTTAAATATCAAGAAAATGAATAAATTATATTCTCCATAACCTTTTTAAGAAAGCATGAAAGCATCACCTCTTAGATTTTCATCAGATTTATAAAAATAAGGTTTTGGTGTTCACAGTGATGTTTTAGATATCTGAAAGAGTCAACTTTTTGAAACACTTCATTTCAGAACAGACAAAAGGAAAGGTTATGCTACAAGTGATTTTTGACAATCACAGAATTTATAACATATTTTAATTTCATACCTGAGTGTCTAATTTTATTTTAAAAATTATACCTTCTTGATATTTGAGTGCTTATTATTCTGTCTCCATTTTTAGGGGATTAGATGGGACTGGAGATCAAATCCAGGAATTGCACAGACTAAGCACATGCTCTACACTGAACCATATCCCCAGCCTGTCCCTAAATTTTTGATATTGCGGACTACTGCTTCCTTTTTTTTCCTTCACAGTATATATTTTATTGAAGAATACTAAAGAGTTGGGCATAGTGGTGTATACCTATGGCTCTTTGGGAGGCTGAGGCAAGAAGACCTCAAGTTCAAGATCAGTTTGGACAATTTAACAAGACCCTGTTTCAAAATAAAAAATTAAAAGGTCTGGGGATGCAGCTCAGTGGTAGAGCGCCTTAGGTTCAACCTCCACCACTGAAAATCAAAACAAAACAAAACAAAAACAAAAAAACTAAAGAGTATATGAGAAAATTATTCTTTCTATATTTTGGATACTAGGAACTGAACCTAGGGGAATTCTACATGTAAGCTACACCCTAGACCTATTTCATTTTTAATTTTAAAACAGGGTCTCAGTAAGTAACTGCATGCTTGCCTTGAATCTGCAATCCTCATGTATCAGCCTTTTCTTTTTAAGTGTCTGTTCTTTTTATTTATTTATTTATTTATGTTTAATGTGGTGTATTAGCCTTTGAAGTAGTGGGATTACAGGTGTAGCACTACTCCTGGCTGAGAAAATGATTCTTTACCCTTAGCTGGGTGTGGTGGGCCATACTTTTAATCCCAGTACTTGGGAGGGTGAGACAGGAGAATCTCAGGTTCAAGGCCAGCCTGGGCAAATTAGAGACACCCTGTCTCAAAATAAAAAATAAAAAGTGTTGGGGGTATAGCTAGCTCAAAGGTAGACTGCCCCTGGGTTCAGTCTCCAGAACCACCAAACAAACAAAAACAAAAAACCATCTTAGAACATGCACTTAGTATATATGAGGCCCTGAGTTTAGTCTCTAGCAGGAAAAATGAAGAGAAAAGAAAGATGGAGGGAGGGAGGGAGGAAGGAAGGAAGAAAGGAAGGACAAGAAAAAAAAAAAGCATTTTGTAATAGTGGTTGCCAAGTATCTGAACTTTTTTGTTGCTAGGCTAATGTTTACATAGATGTGATTGTTTCTCCAACTTCCTATTAAATCAGTAGTGTATTTTCAACATCTAGAGGGAATCAGACTCTTGCAGTGGGTGAGGGGCCAATTGCTCTCATGAATGATGGGGGATGGCAGGGGACTTGAGGATGTTAAAACAATGGCTAAAAAATTTTAATTGCTTGTGCTCATGTTTCTGTAAAATCTTTATTTTCTTCAAGTTATTATTAATATCCCTTTTGAAAAATTGAGTGTTGTTTTTTGTCAGACGGAGAGAATTAGGAAGTATTTCTATCTTAGATTGCAGAGGGATCATGTGTGCTTAGGGGCAAGTGCACTGCTGAGCATAGGCACCCTGGTAAGCTTCCAGTCCTTTCTCTTTGGACATGGTCTTCTCAAAACCTTTCTTGTAACCCTCAAATGGTTGCAAAACAAAACTAATCTCTCAGAGCCTCATAATGATTTTTCAAAAATCTACATAAATAAATATTATCATTTGTAATATGAGCTTATGGAGACAAGCATTTTGAGTCAAAATTTAAGTAATGAGGCTTTTGTTCGTACCTGCTATTCTTTGTTTTCAAGTTTTACCCAGTGGACCAGACATGTAGTCCTGCAATAGTGGGAATACTGAGTTGTCTTCTTTAGTCACTAAAGCAAACTACCAAAGTCTTACAGATAGGCAGTTTTTTTTTTTGTGGTATTGGGGATTGAACTCAGGGGCATTCTACCTCCAAGCTATACCCCCAGCCCTATTTTTTATTCTTTATTTTGAAACAGGTTCTCAGTAAGTTGCGGAGTGCCTCACTAGGTAGCTGAGGCTGGCCGCAAACCCGAATCCTCTGGTCTCAGCCTCCCAAATGCTGGGATTACAAGCGTGCACCACCACGCCCGGCTTGTATTGGTTTTAACATCGTATAAAAGGTATAAGTACAAGGATGTTGTATTTGTACAAATTAATTTAAATTGTGAAAATATTTTAAGTGAATATTAGAATGATCTTAAAAGTTTTCCTTATTTGCTCATTTATATATTTATTTATCACTATTTTTAATTTTTTTTTGTGTGGTGATAGGGATTGAACCCAGAGTCATTCTACCTCTGAGCTATACCCCTAGCTCTATTTTTCATTTTGAAATAGGGTTCCACTAAATTGCTGAGGCTGGCCTTAAACCTATGATCCTCTTGTCTCACTCAGCCTCCCAAGTACTGGGATTATAGGCATGTGCCACCATGCCTGGCTCATTTATTTATTTCACAGTGTTTAAGTTTGGGAAACACTATCCTGTGATGTAGAGTCAGGCTCATAATATGTTATATAGTTCCTTAAAGATGCATATCCCTCCCTGGTTTCAGTTTGACTTTTTATATTTCTATCTTTACATCTAATACTATTAGAACACTAAACTCTGCTCAGATGGGCTCTTTTCTTGTCTCAACTGTCACCATTACATAGGATTATCTTTTTTTATCCTCATCCCCAATTCAGAGTAGTTTGCCACCTTTTAGGAAGATGGGCATAGCATCTCCTCAGCTTCTGTCTGAGCTTGGTTGATGCCCTTCGTTTTGTAATCCCACAGTGATTTGTGCTCCCTTCTATCATCTTACAACCAAATTGTTTTTAAAATTATTGTACCCATTTTCTTTAGACTAATGGCTTGAGCAAAAGGACAAGTACTGAATGAACAACAATAGTCAAAAGTAAATATGTCCTTGTCCTAATTGGCTTCATTTTTCTGAAGCTACCATCTTTTTTCTTTTTTTCCTAACCACTGTTTGAAACCTAAAATTGAAAACACTATCAGCTGTTGTAAAAGCATTAAAAGTCTCTTAAGGCCACAACTGTGGCTATACAACATTATTTCCTACATCCTTCTGTTTCTTTTCCAATGACTTTATCCCTTCAATGAATCCCCTCTATTCCATATCCTTAATTTTTCTTTCTCTGCAGAATTATTCCCATCAGCAAATAAGCATGTTGGAGCGCCTCTCCTGTTAAAGTAATTCTCTCTTGACCTCATTTTCCTTCAAGCTACCCATCCATATCTCTGCCACCTACCTCCTCTTTGATTCCTTTTCATTGAAAAGCTTCTTGTTAGAGTTGGTTCTAGTTGTTTCCACTCACTTTTTTTTTTTCCCCCCTTGATGCTGGATTCAAAAGATAATAATGTGCTGTGAGAACCTAGATCCATCTTAAAACTTTTCCAGGGCTTAAGAGTGCTGTAAGTCAAGGAGCAAACAACAGTGAAGTTGTTGAATGAAGTCACTGAAGATGAACATTTTCTACTTGGAGACAAAGATCTCATTGGCAGACTTAAGCTTCTCATCTTTTCAAATATCTTGGTCATCATTCTCACTGCCATAATCCCAAATGACTGACCACACAATTTAGAGGGAGGAAGATTTATTTGCTTATAGCTTTTTGAGATTTAGTGGTTCAGTCCGGGTCAGGTGAGTATGCAGAGTTCATGGCATGGTGTCGGGAAGAGGAGAGAAGGAGAGCCCAAGGCTCTGCTCTTACATTGTTGTGACCAGAAGCAGAGAGAGAAAGCAGGGGGAGGAGTGATTTTATATAATCCCCAAGGCCACACCCCAGAGACCCCTCTTAGCAGCCAAACCCAGTTCCAGAATTGCTACCTTGTTTCCATGAGGGCTAGGGGGCATTCTAAATTCAAACCGTTCCATCTGACAATGCCTCATCTCATGGGAGAGGGCTTTTTCACGTGCAGGCCAGATCAAGAGTGGGGTGGCTGGATGTGAAGAGTGTCAGATTGGTGGGAATGATGGAAAAGTGTTTTTTTGTTTTTTTTTAATGGATACAGATCTAACTAAAATGTACTGATTTGAGCTAGGCTTGGGATGCTGTAGCCTCTAATCCCATGGTGGTTCCGTTCCCAGTTTTCTGAGGAATTTCCACACTGATCTTCACAGTGGTGGCAATAATTTGCAATCCCACCAACAGTGTATAAGAGTTCCTATTTCACCACATCCTCACCAGCATTTATTATTGTTTGTATTCTTGATGATTGCCATTCTAATTGAGGTTAGATAGAATCTCAGTGTAGTTTTGATTTGCATCTCCCTGGTTGCTAATGAACACTTTCGGTTTTCACAGAAGTGTCCCATACTCTTAAAATTCTATGCCTTAGTAATTATCCTAAGAGTAGAACTTTTGTTCTCTTATTTTTTTTCTTATTATCAATCTTGAATATTTTGGCATTATTTTTCTGCAGAATTATTTTTTTTACTTGGAGTTGTCAGGATTCTCCATTCATCTCTTTAATGCTCATTTCTTTTCTCAAAATGGCCTGTGTTACATTAGCCAGTAATTTGAATTCCACATCATGAGATGAATGTTAGTATTATATATTGTGCTTACCTAGACACTGCCTCAGGGACTTACCTACTGGGTCATATTCTCCACCTTGATATATTCCTTTGGTTCTACTTCCTTAATACCTCCCCCACCCCCTACTTATTGCTCTCTGTTAAATGTCAGAGCACTTTTCTTGTGACTCAATACATATTTATATTCAAGTCTCATTTTCAGTTTGAGTTGTCTGGATACTTGAAGTTCATTTCTTTTCATTTGACTTGAGAGAAAATAGTTACCCTTTCCCTACATAATGAGTTTTCAGGATTAGAAAGTTCTTTGACCTTTAAATTATGACTAATAATTTTCCTAAGTCAGTTCTAGTGGGTGATAAGATCCCAGCTAAGTCACACGTGAGTTGCAGGATCAGAATGACTCTAAGGTCTTTTTTTTGTGTGTGTGTGGTACTGGGGATTGAACTCAGGGGCATTCTACCTCCGAGCTACACCCCCAGCCCTATTTTTTATTCTTTATTTTGAAACCGAGTCTCACTAAGTTGCGGAGTGCCTCACTAGGTAGCTGAGACTGACCGCGAACCCAGATCCTCTGGTCTCAGCCTCCCGAATGCTGGATTACAAGCGTGCGCCACCACGCCCGGCAGGACTCTAAGGTCTTAATCCTCAGCCTGTGTCATCAAGCTTGCAAATGGAGGAATCTTGAGAACTAAGACCTCTAAAAGGAAAATTACAGAAAGCTGAAGAAAGAAATCGATGAAGACCTTAGAAGATGGAAGGATCTACCATGTTCTTGGATAGGCAGAATAAATATCATCAAAATGGCCATCCTCCCAAAACTGACCTACAAATTCAATGCAATATCCATGAAATTGCCAAGGACACTCCTCACAGACATAGAAAAATCAGTCCTTAAATTCATCTGGAAAAACAAAAAGCCCAGGATAGCCAAAGTAGTTCTTAGCAATAAAAACCATGCAGGAGGCATCACAATACCTGACTTCAAACTCTACTACAAAGCCACAGTAATAAAAACAGCATGGTATTGGCACAAAAACAGACACATAGACCAATGGAGCAGAA
>PVLC010007017.1:0-65740 GCA_004027655.1 Graphiurus murinus | reverse complement strand
CCCATCCATCCACCCACCCATCCGAGCCCTCTCTCACTCTGCCAGGGGGAAACGCGGAGTCACAGGTGCTGCTCCCTGCCCTGTGAGCGTCCAGTCCAGCCTGGGTGGGTGAGGCAGACACCCCATGGGTGCCTTGAAAGTTTGAAACCAGATCAGAGGAGGCCCCGGGGGTTCCCCACGCAGGCCGGGGTTCTGGGCATTCAGATTGAGGGTTCCTCATTTCCCCCTGCTCCCCTGGTGGATGGGGCCCTGATCTGGGGGGTGGCACCCCCTTCCCGTTCCATGCCCTCCTGATCACACTCATCATTAAAGCCAACCCCAGGGCCGTGGCCAGGTCCGGGCTCCTGTGAGGAGAGGACCCAGGAGATCGGGAGCCCTGGGGAATGTGCCTAGACTCCTAGCTCCCCTGCAGCTGATATGGTGACCTGCAGAAACCCCCACCTCCTCACCGTGTCCCCTTCCTGCCTCTCCAGAGCTCCCAGAAGCCTAAGGCGTCTGAGCCCCAGTTCCAGCCACTCTCGGGCACTGATGTCTGTTCCCAGGTGCTCTCTGACCCTCTGACCCCCCCCCCCGCCCGCTTTATCAAGGTGCTTTATCTGAGGGCAGCTCCCACCCACAGAGCCCCCTCCAGCCTGGTGTAGCCCTTGCAAACGCAGCCAGCTACGGGTCAGGACGGTGGGCACCAGGCTTTGGCGCCCTCAGCAGGTCTGGGGAACTGAAGTGCTCAGCTGTGGGGCCCGCGTCTGGGCCACGCTGACGAGAGGGGCCCTGGATCGGTGGAGGGCAGCAGGGCCTCGGCCTCTGTCCTCCCTTTCCCAGGGTGTGTGGCCTCCAGCCTTCCTCTTCTCCATCCCTGGCGGACTCCGCCCATTGGTGCTTCTGCAGACTCGGGCAGAGGTGGCCCGGGGGTGGTCTCTGGTGCTCGCAGCCAAGGGGGCCAGGGCCTGCCACTGGCTCTAGTGGCCGGTGCTATAGGACCACCCCGGCCCTCTGCGCTCTGCCCTGCTTGTCCAGGTGATTAAAGATGCTGTGTCCTCCTGGCTATTCAGACTGGTTCTTCCTGCTCTGCGCCCTTGGTCCACCTTGGAAGAGCAGCTGCTCCTGGTCCTGCTTGGGCCTGGATCCGAGGCCCTGGAGAGACTGGGGACAGCCCATGGCTTCAGTCTGTGTGCCCCCTGCCCACGAAGACAGCGCCCCCTAGGTCACTGGGGCAGCCAGTGCGCCCTGGAGCTGGTGGGACCGGCTCAGAGTCGGCTATGACTCGGGCAAGTCCCCACATCTCTGAGCCTCAGTTTCCTCGTCTGTAAAATGGGCTGATGATAATCGACCTCATGGGATTAGATGGGGGCTGCGTGGCAGTGCCACCTCTGTCCTGGGACCAGCATCTGTCGAGCGCCTTGGCGTGTCTGGCAGCTGTCACAGGGCCATCGTGCGCCACCTCCCTTGGAGAATGTCCACGGAGGCTGCGTCCTAGCCAGGCGCTCGAGTGCCTGGAGAGCCACGGTCCCTCACCTGCGACCTTGTTGTCCTGTGTTTTGTGTTTAACATTTCTGAGAGAATTGCAGGAAAGCACACACTGCCCTTTGCAGAGGGATGTCATGGCAGGTCTGTCTAGACCAGCATGGTGGCTACTCCACACGTGGATTGAAAGCAACCCCACGGATCCCCCCGCTGACTGTGTGGGGCGTCCTGCGCTGCTCCGCCTTGTTATTGCGGTGTTCCTTGGCTTTCTGAGCACTTGAGGAAGGAGCGTGCTATAAAGAACCAACCATTTGCAGGGCACGGTGGTACACGCCTGTGATCCCAGTACTTGGGGGGCTGAGACAGGAGGATCACAGGTTCAAGGCCAGCCTCAGCAACTCAGTGAGACTCTATTTCTAAATAAAACATAAAAAGGGGCTGGGGAGTGTAGCTCAGAGGTAGAATGCCCCTGGATTCAATCCCCAGTGCCAAAAACAAAAACAAAAACAAAAAAAACCACCCATCTGCCTGCACCTCCAGGGTCCAGCCACGCCCAGCAGTGGTGGCCACAGGTGTCCTTTCCTTGGGGCCCACTTGGCACCTGATTTGCAGAAATCTCTGAGGAGACCCCACTGCCAGAGTATACCGGGGGGCCGTCTCACAGCATGCTTTGGCTGGCCTGACCAACACCCAGCTCGGGCCTTCTGTCCTGTGTAGCCCCAGACTGGCGCTTAGCCAGATGGATGAGTGGTTTTTCTTTTTCTTTCTTCCTTTCTTTTTGGTGCCAGGGATTGAACCCAGGACCATACTACCTCTGAGCCACACCCCCAGCCCTTTTTAGTTTGAAACGGGGTCTAATTAAGTTGCTGAGGCTGGCCTCAAAGCTGCTATTCTCCTATCTCAGCCTCCCAAGTACCGGGATTACAGGCACGCACCGCCATGCCGGGTTTAGATGCCTGATTGCTAGGACAGCGAAGTTTTTGAAACTTCTTCCCAAGCACCTGCAGGAAGACTGAAGCTTGTCTTTTGCAAACTAAAGCCAAAGCCCACAGACGTTCCCAGGCCATGCCAGTCCTGCACCCTCACCCCTACCCGACCGCTGCGTGGGCCTTCTCCAGCCATGGCTCAGATGCAGCCTCTGGACTGTCCCAGCCCATTTGGCGCCATAGTCTGGATGGGTGGGAGGCCCTGATGTTGAGGTGGGAGAGAAGACGTAGGTTAGATAGAAAGGAGACCTGTGGGATACATCCAGAGTGACCACAATTGGAATTCCAGATTACAATTCCACTTCCACACGTTTTGATCACAAGCGTCACTATGAAATCCATGATCAGACCTTACCCATAGTCCATAAATGACTTCTCCCCTGACCTGGACCTAAAAACAAAACACAAACAAACAACAACAACAACAACAAAAAAGTCTGAGAATGCTTTTGCTCAACAAGTACATATTTCTGTAATTTATATTTTTAAGATCTGATGACTTCAATCCATATGCCCCACTCCTGATAAAATCTTCAATGTTACCCAAACATAGCGCTGTTTAAACTCACAAAGCAGAAAGATGAACTCCTGAGATGGGGAAATTGACAGAGATTTTCCACCAAAAACAAAAGGAGAAAAGAGAACAACCCCAAGTAGGTGATGATTGACGTGTCAAGTGATCAACACGAAAGAAAACTAAAAATACCTCTTACGTCACGTCTCTATAGTACGGATTCTACATATATAAATATGCCATGCTAGGAGGTAGCTGGCACAGTCCCCTCCAACGCCCACACTCGAGCCTGTCTCTCAGAGCTTGTAATCCTTGCTTTTTCTTAATAAAACCAGTCTGTGCCTCACTTTGACTCGTCCTTCAATTCCTTTCTGCGATGACTCAGAGACATCTCTTCATGGCCTGAGCGGAGGTCCGCCTCCCTCAGCCTGTCCTGGTGACATCTCTTTAGCAACCCCAGAGGGACTGTAAACTGAGGCACTGACTCTGGCAATCTTGACAGGATGCTTTCCTTTCCTCTTGGCTTTTGCCTTTGGATTGCATTTTCTGCAGCTAAGCCTCGAAGCTTCCAGATTGTTTCCCTTGGCCAGAGGCTCCTGTATCCCTAGAAAACAGACCTGATGTATAAAAGACTAAGATAAGAGATATTTGCTCCCTTTGAGCAAAGACAAATTGGACCAAGGTGTCCCAAACACTTACACAATGATTTCTCTTCTGGTTTATTTTCGGTAGGTCCTTCCTCCTTTAAAACTGCTCACATCCGACTTTTCCCTGGTTCACAGGGTGAGTTCATGTTTTGTCTTCCTTCTAAGCCTCTGCAAATAAATCTTACTTTCTCATCGGAAATCTCCTCTCTGCTTTTCACTTTGATCATCACCTGTCCAGATCCTCCACTGGGCTTGCTTGTTTTTCTTTTCTTTTTTTTTGGAACAGTGCTTGAGGTAGGAGGCTGCAAAGACTTTCATTTCACTTTATTTTATTCAGTACTGGGGATTGAAACCAGGAGCATTCTACCTCCAAGCTACACACCCAGCCCTTTTTATTTTGAAACAGGGTCTCACTAAGTTGTCAAGTGTCTCACTAAGCTGCTGAAACTAGCTCGAACCTGCAAGCCTCCTGTCTCAGGCTCCCAACTACTGGGATTACAAGTGTGTGCCCCCACACCTGGTGCTACAAAGATTTGGAGTCATTTTGCCCTAGGATTCTCCTCTGCTGCTAGCTTTGAAGCCTAATAGAAAATAGCAACAAGTCCAAGATTTCAGGTTGTGAATGAAACTGTAATTCTGCTCCATCCCATAGATCCTAACATCCTGACTCAAACACCAAATGCTCATTGTTCTTCATCTTGAGGGCTCTTTCTTCTGCCCCCGTCATATCCTGACGTGCAGCATCTGTTTGCTGCTGAATGTCTGGTCCTGACACCATGAAAACCACCAGGAACATTCTCATGGTGGAGTGGGAGGGGGGAGAGACAGCCCCCGCTTATTTGGAAATGTGTTAGCTAAAGAGTTAAGATCTCTGACTCCAAAAATAAATAAATAAGCAAACAAATATGAATAAAGAGGCTTTACTCCAATGTGTGATGAGCTCCTTAGCTGCAGCTAGACTGATAATAATGCTATTAAGGTTTTAAAATTTCTAGGAGCTTCAGGGGAAAGGCTCAGATTTCCCAACAAAAAGTAAAATATGTGATCCATATTTTAACCCCAGGGGAACAGACTCTCACTCCTGAGAGAATAAAGTCCCCCGCCTTAAAAAAAAAAAAAAAAAAAATAGGACTCCTTCTTCAGAGCAAGAGACAATTCAGGGCTTTCCTAGACATAGCTGGATTTTGCAGAATCTAGATCTCCAGTTTTGGACTCCTAGCCAAACCCCTCTATAATGTACATGGGGTCGCATTATGAGCCCTTGTGTTGGATAAGAAACAGCAGGAGGCTTTCCAAAAACATTAAAGACTTATTTGCTGTTGTCTGACCTAGCCATGGAAATTCTGGATTTAGATAAGCCATATACCTGAAGAGTGGCGCTGGGGGTCTTCACTCAAAAGCTGGGTGACATTCCACGGCCTGTGGCTTCCTTTTCTAAGCCATTAGACTTTATCATGCGCCCCATGGGTGGCCTGGATGCCTGCGAGCTGTAGCTGCCCAGCACTGCTGGTAGAGCAAGCTACTAAACTGACTTTAGTACATTCATTAGAGGTCCTAACCCCCCACCAAGTTCAAAGTGTTCTCGAAATTAAAGGACATTAGTGGCTAACCGGAGGGTGACTGTCTAAATGTCAAGCCCTCCTATTCCAATCTCCAGAAATTGTGCTTAGGCTCTGCCAAGACCTAAATCTGACAATTTTGCTTCCTACCCTAGGGGAAGAAAGCCATTTGCTTCCCTCCTATGTGGAAACTGTAGAAAAGATTTATTCTAGCAGACCCAATCATAAAGAGCAGCCTCTAACTAACCCTGGTGTAGACTTTCACAGATGGAAGCAGCTACAGGAACGAAGGAATTTGCAACGCAGAGGATTCAGTCGTCAGCCTCCAGGAGGTGAGTGAGGCAAGATTACTCCCTTCCAAATACCTCTGCACACACCTGTAATTCCAGTACTTAGGAGGCTGAAGCAGGAAGATCCCAGGTTCAAGGCCAGCCTCAGCAACCTAGCAAGACCCTGTTTCAAAATAAAAAATAAAATAGGGCTGGCAGTGTAGCTTGGAGGTAGAATGCCCCTGGGTTCAATTCCTAGTACCACAATAAAACAAACCAAACCACCAATGACAAAAACAAACAAACAAAACCCCAAAACAAACCTAAATGCTTCTGTGCAAAAGAGCACAGTAGCAGTTATCAGTCAGCCTTACAGTTAGGAAGAGATAAATGAGTTAACATAGATAGAGACTCCAGAGATACTTTCTTGGTTCATGCCTATGCTGCTATATGGAAAGAAAGGGGACTTTTAATGGGGGAGGGGACACCCAACTAAACGTGGACCTGAATTCCCTGGGTCCTGGAAGCGGTCTGGCTGCCTGCCCAGGCTGCAGTGATACAGTGCAGAGACATCAAAAGGGCAGTTCCCCTATAATTCCGAGAAATAAATCAACTGGTCAAAATGCTAGAGAACAGGCACTTCAGAGTGTCTTAGAAATGGCCCTAATATCCCGGATCCAAGTGTGGATATAAGCCCATCTTATTCAAAAATTGAGTAAGAATGGGCAAGTTGGTGGGGATGTAAACCAAGGGGAAGTGGCTGGCGGGTAAAGGAGGGGAGCAGGAGAGCTGCTACCACAGGCTGGCCAGTGCAAAAGTGCTAAAGGGATCCAGGACGACGTCAGTTGGGGAGGTGTGCGTGAGTCCCTTGGCCATACATGCCTTGGGCAGGGGACACCTGGGATCAGCTAAGAGGTCACAAAACCTGCCCCCTCTGCCTCTATAATAACCCGGAGTTAGGAACAAAGCCACTCCCTTTACTCCCTTTACTTAAATCACTCACGGGTTTGGACTTCCTCCATCACTTCAAAGTGATACTGCCTCCAAGATGACACAAAAGGTCTCAGGGGCTTTGGAAATAACTTTATCTTCATGCCTCCAGGCATCCTCAATTATCAGGAACAGTTAAACGGGCTCATCTATGCATTGAAACTCCCGTGGCAAAATTGTGCCAAGGAATTTCAGAGCTTTGCTTACGTGTGTCTTACTCCTTCTATGAGAGAACTTAGTCAAAAGGCTCCGGTCTGCTGGGAACAAAGAAGTCGTTGGCTGGATCTCTGGGGAAACTCAGACACCTGGGTGGATACCTTTCACAAAGTACAACCTCACTGAACTCCTTCCTGCTTTGCTGCTTTGCAACACATTGGACCTAGAGGCCATAAATAAGATGGCCAGCCTCAAAGGGCACCCAGTGGTTTTGTGAGACAACTCTGTGGGCCTGGGGGCTGCACAGCTAGTTAGAAAGATGTGCAGCAATGCCCTTGGGACCAGGACGAT
This sequence comes from Graphiurus murinus, assembly GCA_004027655.1. Taxonomy (NCBI): domain Eukaryota; kingdom Metazoa; phylum Chordata; class Mammalia; order Rodentia; family Gliridae; genus Graphiurus; species Graphiurus murinus. Next base: position 58,807 of record PVLC010007017.1, on the reverse strand, counting down.
GGAGTCAGGCTTTAGACCAGCCAACCAATCTCCCCACTTTAAGACATTGGAGGAGCCTTCTGTTTTCCACTGATAGGATTTTCTGGCTCCCACATTGTCTGTGTGATTGCAGACTCAAGACCACTTCCCTCTTACCCCATGAGGACTTTGGTGAGGTCCCCAAGAGTACATACGAATTACTGTGTTTTCAGAACCCCAAATCAGGATCTACGGAGGGGGAGCAACAGCAGAAAACCTGAAATTAGTGCCAAGTGTCCCAGGAAATACAAAGTGCGTTTTAAGTTTCAGGAAGTGGCAGCACCCCCATTTCAGAGTGTGTGGGCTCTGGAGCCGGGTGGGGGCTCTGATCCCGGGGCCCACCATTGAAGATGAGGTGGGACCCCTTTCTGGGCCCTGAGCAGACTCGAGCAGCATTCAAAGAACGCTGGTTTGTTTGATGCAGGATTTTGGCTGAGCCTCGGAGGAGGGCAGCAAATCCCGCTCCGCCCCTCGGGCCCCTCACGGTAGCCACATGTTGCCACGTGTGCGCCTGCAGGCCCGGGAGGCAGGCAGAAATTCAACCGGGACAGAAACAGATGTGGAGAGCATTATGGGTGGGGCCGAGCAGAGGGAGCTGGAGCCAGAGGCCACCGCAGGAGCCAGAGAGGAAGGAGGGATTTCCAGGACACGAGTCAAGAGTTCGCAGGGCTGAGCCTGCAGCCGGTCGCTGAGCCAGCCTGGAGGAAGGGAGGCTGGGGAGCCAGGACCCAGCAGTGGCTGCGGGAGCCGGGGCAGCGCGGGGGAGGGTGTCACCGGAGGTCCAGACACGTGGAGGAAGCAGGTGACCCTCTGCAGGATGGCAGCAGAGTGCGGGTGGAGGCAGAGGCGGGCCTCCATGTCCTTGTGATGCCTGCGGCTGCACCAGTGACCCTCCCTGGCAGCAGAAGGAGCCGCTGGCCACTCCGTGTCCACGCATCATCTGCTGTGTTTGGCAAAGTCCCATCGGCTCCAGCCCCGGGCGCTGCCGTACCTGCTAAATCACGCTCTGTCCCACACAGCTCCTGCGTCCCCCTTGCTCTTGGGACGCCAGGGTCTTCTCTGCACACACAATATCAGATGCCCCAAACTTGTGTGTGCCTGGGGCAGAGGGGGCGAGATCACTTTGGCCAGCCCCCCTACACACACACACACACACACACACACACACACACACACTCCTTATTTCCCCTCTGCCCCTCCCCAGGGCAGTGTGAGCTCACTGGGGTGTCGGAGGTGCTGTGTGGATTGGCTTGCTGTGGCCTTTACCAAAACTTTGGTACAGGTTCCCCTAGGGTTTTTTGTTGTTTGTTTGTTTGGTTGGTACTTGAGATTGTACCCAGGAGCATTCTACCTCCTAGCTACACCTCAACCCTTTTTACTTTGAATCAGGGACTTGCTGAGGTGGGCCTCGACCCTGTGCTCCTCCTGTCTCAGCTTCCCAAGCACAGGGATTAGAGGTACGTGCCACCAGGCCCACCTATGTTCTCCTAGTTTTGAAATTACAAGTTTAGAATCTACAAAGGAGTCCCTCGCCCCTTTGCTATCCATCCTGCCAGTATTTGTTGGGATGCTTTTGGGTGCAAAGAACACATGTCTATTTACAAAGCAGCAAAAAAGAAAGGTTCCCTAAGTCTCAGCTCCAGGGGAAGCGGCAGCTCGGTGTCCTTACCGCCAACAGGGTTTGTCCGCTTGCCACTTCCTGTGCTCAGTGCCACAGCTCTGTCCTTAGGCTCGATTCCTGTACAGGATGCAGTCACTGAAGGTGGCCATGGACTGCTGCTGCGGTGCCATCGAGAGAAAAGACCTTGTCCAGCAGTCCCTCCTCACTTCTCATTGGCCAAAGTGGTAACTCAGCCGTCCCTGAGCTCGCCTCTGGGAAGCAGAACGGGATTGACAGGAAGCGAGGTTCATCCTGAACCCCCAGGGGCTGGGCTGGACCCCTAAGCGAAATCAGGGTCTCACCAGGAGGTCGGGGAGAAGCTTTCTTTTATTTTTGGTACTGGGGATAGAACCAGGGGCATTCTACCTCCGAGCTACACCCCCAGCCCTTTTATATGTTGAAACAGGGTCTTGCTAAGTTGCTGAGAGCCTCACTAAGTTGCTGAGGCTGTCCTCAAATCTGAGATCCTCCTGTGTCAGCCTCCAAGTACTGGGATTACTTTAGAAGCACCAAGATTTCTACCTCCGGGACCCTCCTACCTCCCCACAGAGCCCCTGCGGTAAGGCTGACAATGACAGTATCCACGTGGGGTGGGGGGCTGCTGGGAGGGCTAAAGGGCAAGGCGATGTCAAATACTGGCATGTAGGAGACTAAGCATCAAATCTCACTTTAAGGGAGACGCTTCCTTAAGCTCATGTTACAGAAGCATAGAGACCTGCCCCCTACTTCACATACCATTGGTCCATCCAGCTGTCAGTCATGGGTCAGGCATAAGGCTTGCAGTCCAGGGGGGAGGGGAGGTGGGCAGGGACAGGTGGCCTCCCGGAGACCCCAGGAGGAGTGGGGAATTTGAAGGGAGGGAGATTTTGAAGTCATTCCCCACAGCCTCAGCCCTTGCTATCTGCTTGGAAAGAATTGGAACAGAAAGCACAAAAGGGGAATGCAGGAGGTTTATTTACAGATGAGAAGAGAGGGGAAAGGGTCACACTCCCAGGGAGCGGGGAGCGTCTGGAGTGGCCATTCCCAGGAATGGAAAGGCGGCAGTGCCTGCGGTTAAGATCCTGGAGCATCTGCCCCTCCTCCCCACCCCCCATGGGAAGGCGGCCTAGGTCAATGGCTGCGCTCCAGAGGGGCCTGGAGCGCTCCTCGCCCTCGTGGGAGAGAGATCGATGTGGCGCCTCCCACGTGGGTCCCACGACAGGGTCGTGAGCCTGGACGCCTCCCTGGCCAGCTCCCGAGGCCCACTGCGTGCTTTCCCTCGGGCTCCACCTTCCCACTCATCCCCTCGCTAGTGTGAGGTTGGTCTTAGTGGCAGCATTTACACCACAGAAAGGGGCAGACGGTACAGTTTGCTGAGTTCTAGTTAAGGCGTCTATAAATTTTTCCAAACCAAGACTTTCATGAAATATGCTCCCCGCCTTTCTTCCTGCAGTGGGAACATGCTCCCCGGGGCTTCCAGTCCCATGGAGCCTGCTGACCACACGAGGCCAATGGCCCAGCCTCTCGCCTGGGGTGGAGGCAGCAGCCGCTGTGGGGGGGCTGGGCTGGGGAGGAGGCGCTTTGGGGTGTGTCCTCCTCTTTCCCTGGGACCTGATGAGTCAGCATTCCATGGCTATACTCTAAAGGGCTGGCCATGTCACTTAGAGAAGGAAGACGTATTTGCTCGTGGTTTGGAGATTTTGAGGGCAGTCCACGGAAGGCCGGGGACTGCGGCTCTCAGGACACGGCGGCAGAAGCAGAGAGGGAGAGCGCGAGACGTGGCTCCCACATCATGGAGGTTGGAAAAGGAGGAACCAGGTTCTAATCCCCAGATCACACCCCAGGGCCCCCCCTTCCCCAACCCCACCCCACCGGCCAGGGCCGACACCCCAATGAGCCCACTATAATGGATCTCTCCACTGCTGGGATTCCAGCCCTCGCGACCCAGTTACATCAACTCAAATACCAAGTAGTGAGCTCTTCAGGGGCTGTTTTTTTTTTTTTTTTTTTTTTTTTTTTTTTTTGTGGTACTGAGGAGCTACACCCTCAACCCTATTTTTTATTCTTTATTTTGAAACAGAGTCTCACTAAGTTGCGGAGGGCCTCACTAGGTAGCTAAGGCTGGCCTTGAACCCGGATCCTCCAGTCTCAGCCCCCCAAATGCTGGGCTTACAAGCGTGCACCACCACGCCCGGCTTCAGGGGCTATTTTATATCTAATTATAACAGGACCCCTCACCACCCACTCCCCCCAAACCTCAGGCTGTTAACCCCCACCCCCAAGCCTGGCCAGGGGGGTCAGTGTCTTGGAGGAGGGAAGAAGAGCCTCAGCAGGAGGGATGGAGCTGGGGGTTGTTCAGGGAGACAGACACTGTAGGTGCCAAGGTCCTGGGGCTGCCCTGGTCTTTCCTTCCTGAGGTTGGGTTGGGCTCCAGCCCTTCCTTTGCTCCCATTCCTAGTGCCCCAGTGCCTCTTCTCTTCCCTTCTCTCCTCTCCTCCCCCCCTTCCTCCCTCTCTCTCTGAGAAGTGAACCCAGAGGCACTCTACCTCTGAGCTACACCCTTAGACAGATAGATTTTATTTCCTTTTTTTTTTTGCGATACTGGGGATTGAACTCAGGGGCATTCTACCCCCAGCCCTATTTTTTATTCTTTATTTTGAAACAGGGTCTCACTAAGTTGCGGAGTGCCTCACTAGGTAGCTGAGGCTGGCCATGAACCCGGATCCTCCAGTCTCAGCCTCCCGAATGCTGGGATTACAAGTGTGCGCCACCACGCCCGGCTGACAGATTTTATTTCTTATTTGGAAACAGGGTCTTACTAGGTTGCAGAGAGTCTCACTAAATTGCTGAGGCTGTCCTTGAACCTGTGATCCTCCTGTCTCAGCTTCCCAAATACTAGGATTACAAGCATGTGCCACCATGCCTGGTCCAGTGTCACTTTTTAAAAAAAATTACCTAATGCATTGAATTCTCTTGCTCACAACTGAAAGAATCTCAGCAAATATACTACAGTTCCCCAGAAGTGCAAACTGCTTACTGGATAGGAAGCATTGAAGGGGCAGTGGGTCACTTTAATTCTGTCAATCACGCATCTTCCATAAGAGGCTCTGGGGACCCAAGGATACCTGGGCAGGTCAGATGCCCTGGAGAACAACCAGTGCTGGGCAAGGTCTGGACCTGTAGGAAAATGGAAGAAATACATCACACTGGGACTGTAAAAGAAGTTTATACAAGGTATAAAGTGGGTATCTAAAGGAGGGAACTCTTCCCATATGTACTTGGGTCTTGAAGGATGAGTAGGAGTTCTCTGGGAGAAAGGATAAAGAAGAAGATGCAGGTAGCATTCCCTTCTATACATTCTAACCTAAAAATCTCATAAATGCTTACTTTTTTTTTTCTTCCCCTGGTGCTGGGGATGGAACCCAGGGCCCTGCATGCTGGGTAAGCACTCTACCACTGAGCCGCATCCCAGCCCTCCATAAATACTTCTTGAGAGCAAGTCCCTTCCCGCATGGAACTTACAGTCTAGCAGAGGCAAAGGCATGAACTGGGGACCACGTGGCCCACCTCAGGGGGTTACAAACTGGCTTGTGAACTCGGGGAGGTATCCACAGAACGCACCCTTCCTTCTGCTTCGCCTGGCTCCCTCCTTCCCTCAGATTTTCCCACCCCCCTCTCCTGAGGTCCACTCTGACTGCCTCATTCAGGATTGTGCCTCGGTCCCCGTGTCCCTTTCTGCCTTTTCCCATAGCATCTGCCCTCTCCTCCTGACCTCTGATGCGTACTTTGTACTCATGTTTATTGTCTGCCTCCTCCCACACACTAGACTGCCGGCTCCACGGGAGGCACCTTTGTTCAGGGTTATTTCCCAGGGGCCCGGAAGACAGCTTGGCCCATAATAGATGCTCAATAAATATTTGTTGAACAAGTGGGCAGGAGTCTAGGACTGGGAAGCCCGCGGCGGTGTGTTGAGGGGGACTGTCTAAACCATCCCCATGTGTAATAAGTTCCACAGGCTGCGGCACCGCCCGCCACCACAAGCTCCGCTCCCAACACGGGAAGGGGCTCCTGGGGCTTTGCAGCGCTTCTTTGGATTTGCTGCAGGCTTGTCTTGGCAACGGACTCTTCTTCTCTGGGGAGCTCAGCAGTGAAGTTCTGAAAACAGCAGGAAACAGCCTGTCGTGGTCCCCTCTGCAGCGGGCTGGTGGGAGGAGGCCTGAGCGGGACCCCCAGTTGTAGCCCTCTCAGAACTGAGAGCAGCCAGGACCCCAATGCTCCACAGAGATGGTGAAGGCCTGGTCTCCAGACCCTGTGCCGGCAGGAGGTTGAGCTTGTCACCTCCCCCCGGGGGGCAGAGGAACAGACTCTCCCTTGAGTGGGCTCCTCTGCCTGCCAGGCTCAGCGCTGCCCACACACCGAGGCCATTTCCTCTGGACGCCCTCACTCTTGTGCCAGCCCAGCCCGGCTGTGGGTTATTTTTGGCCTTTCCATGGGTCTCAAACTGAGCATGCGCCAAGTCTCCTGCTCCCAATGGATACATTTTCTAACGACAACATTGCCTACCGTGGCCTGAAAAATTAATTGTTCATTTACTGAAATCAAATCTCAGGTGGGACAGAATCAGAGCACACCGCTTACTCGTATCACTTCATACGAGGGCTGTCGTGAAAATTCAGGCAGTGGTCGCTGATCGTCGTACTGACGGACTCACTGAGGGCATCTGTCCTCCCCATACCCCAGGCTAAGGGGTGCTAGGCCAACACGAAACCCTACATGCCCTTGATAGAAAAAAAAGAAGTAACAAGGAAGAAAGAAAGAAGGAAAAGAACAAGAAAAGAACTGTGGTATCTGATTAGAGGACTCTGGTCACATGGCCCTGGACCAAACAGGTACCCAACGTGTCACTTCTGAACAAACGAAAGGACAGACAGACACTTCCTTAGCTCCACTGAGATTGGCCCTTCCTTCCTCCCTCCCTCCCTCCCTCCTTCCCTTCCTTCCTTCCTCTTTCCTTCCTTCCTTCCTCTCTTCCTCCTTCCTCCTTCCTCCTTCCTTCCTTCCTCCTTCTTTCCTTCCTCTCATCCTGTCTTTCAGCAAACACAGGTTGAGTGCCTCCCCTGGGCCACACCTGGCTTTCCATGCCAGAGAAGCCCCGGAGCCTTGGGGTGCCAGCGTCCATCCAGGAGGACAGACGCCCGGCAAGCCCTCCCGCGATGCCAACCAGTTAGAAAGCGGAGCGAGAGCTCAGGGTGAGGACCGAATTGGATGGGCCGGCAGCGTGGATACTAGACATGTCGGGCAGTTAGGGCTGGGGGCGGGGCAGGGCTAGGAGAGGGGAACAGGGGGAGCAGAGCACTGTGGGGGTGCCACATCAGGCTGGGGAGAAGAGGACGCACCCGTTTCTGGTCTGCTCCATCTGTGGGACAGGGAGGAAGTGCCTCGGTTAAATTCCCTGCTCTGAATCAGGGAGGATTTGGGGAGCTGGAGGTCAGAGTTTACATCCTGCTCTGTTGTGTGACTTAAGACTGAGAGCTGCCCCTCCCTGGGTCCAAACTCATCATCTGTACGGGGGGAGGTGGACCCAAAAGCTTCCGAGGTCTGTCCTGCGCAGGCCTGTTGGTCTTGGCTTTCTCCTTCCTGGGCTGCCCTCCCTCTGTCTTCCTGGAACCCAGGCCCACTTCGTCTTGTCCTGGGGCATTTGGAACTTCCGGGGAGGTGGCTGATGCTGTCCAGCCTGGCCCCGCTCTGGCCTTCGCTTCACCAGTCTCCTGTCACAAGCTCCGCCAGGAGGCTGCGGGGAGCACACAGCGCCCTCTGCTGGCGGCCTCTGGGTCTACCAGTCCTGAGCTAGGCTGCGCTCCGCCTCAGTTATGCTCCAAGAAGCAGTTTCTTTTGTGTGCAAAGATGGGCAGTCGGGGTAAGGAGGACCTCAGGGAGCACAGAGGCGTCTCAGCCTCACTGCCCACCGGGAGACAGGCTCTGTTTATGACACGCGCGGCTGAGCACCTTCCAGGGGGGCGGTGGGGGGGGCCACCTGTTGTGTTCCTCGACCTGTTGACCTTGGGCTTCCTCCTGGCAGGGGGAGAGGGCCCCCAGCCACAGCGGCATTCCAAGGAGCAGAGACTTGAAGGGCCTGAGGGGCCGGGACCGCTCTGCTGCCCAGGGCCACTATCGGCTGGGTCTGCGTGGCCCCTCTGGGTCTGCGTGGCCCCTCTGGGTCTGGGGAGGCCCCTCTGCACGCAGGTGCGTGGAGAATACTCCTGTGTGTGCAAACACACACTGCAGAGGGAAGGGGCTGGCTCTTCTGGGAGGGAGTGATCTCCTCGTCAGGGGGGCATTCAAGGGAGCCTGGTCATGCTGGGAAGGAGGGGGTAGAGAGGGGCTTGGTGAGAGCTCAGGGGTGTATGAAGCTCCAGGTGTTGGCTCCAGACAGGTCTGTTCCCCTCTCTGCCCTCTCCTCCAGGAAGCCCACCCGGAGCAATCCCCAGGTGTGATTCTACTGCAAGGTTCAGGTCCCCCCACCCCTCTGCCTCCTCCAGTGCTGGGTGGCCCTAGGGAACCTCTCACAGCCACCTCACTCCCAGCCCAGGTGCTTAACAAATGCTCCCTGCTGGAGGCTCCAAGCCTGGGAAACGCACAGCTTGGACTCTCCCTGGCTAGGCGAGGCCCAGAGAAATGGAGGGAAGGCAGGAAAGGGTTCTGCAAGGCTGGAGCTGCCCAGCAGGGGTGGGCAAGACATGGCTGCTGGGATCTAGAATGTGGCGACAGCCTAGCAGTTAGGAGGGTGTGCTCCGGAACCAGATGGCCTGGGTTCAAATCCCAGCCCTGGCACTTCCCACCTTGAGGCCTTGGGCACATTCCTTAACCTCCCCGTGCGTGCCTTGGTTTCCTCATCTGTAAAACAGAGTCAGAGTCCATCTGAAACAGTCGTTGTCCAGACTGAATAGTTAATGCAATACCTGGTGTCTTGTATTTCTATGTGTCCGCGGGTCACTCGGGCGCTTGATAAAACAGAGATTCTGAGCCGGCAGGCCTGGGGGGTGCCTGAGCTCTGCATTTCTGATGCCGCTGGGCTGGAGCCTGGAGCACAGGTGGCCCGGTCGGGAATTAATATGAGGTGCTTAGAACGGGGGCCTGGTGCACAGTCAGGGCTGGGAAGTGTTAGCTGCTGATCCCTGGCGCCCCAGGGAGGTTGTGGCCTCCAGAACATTCTGCCCTCTGCATCCCTGGGGTGCCCTGCTGCAGCCTCTGGTGTCTTTAGGGGTGCCTGTTCCACCTCTGTAGTCTGTACCCTGGGCTCTAAGGGAGGACAGGTACTGGGGGGGGCAGGCAGGGGGTGATTTCAGGGCAGAGCAGAGAAACAGGAAGAGCCCCAGCGGCTCGAGGCGGCCCTCGGCCCACTCCCCCGAGTGGCCGTGCTGGGCCTGGTGTTGTTTTGCAGCCTAAACCACACACCTCTGGCTCCCACCGCCCCCTCCCTGCCCCTCGCTCCTGCCGCCCCCTGCTTCCTGCAGGAGCGGCTCAGGTGACCTCAGCCACCATGTCAGTAGCGCCTCTGGGCTGGAACCTCGGGCTGAAGCCACTGGCCACATCCTCCTGATCAAGGTGCCCTGCGGCCCTTTCTTCTTGCCCCCTCCCCCCTGTACTGGCTGACCTGGTCTGACCCTGGCCTGGGGGAAGCGGGCGGGGGTCCTGGGCGCTTCTGAAGGGGTGGCAGGTTGGAAGGGCGAGGGGTGTAGAGGGATCGGCTCGTGCCCAGGCTGAGCGTGTTTCTGCTCTGCCCTCGTGGACGGCCTCTCCTCACACGCCCTGGTCTGCAACACGGCGTCCCACCTGGTGACCTGGGAACACACTGGAGTCAAGGCTGGGTGGAACTCCCGACCATGCCAGCCGAGGCTTCCCCGGGCTCCAGTCCGACGTCATTTCTCAGGATGCAGCTGCAGCCCCCGGCCTTCCTAGCCCAGAGAGGAGAGGCCCGGGCCTCGGGAGGGCGGGCGCCCTGGGGGGCTCTCTTGCTCAGCGTGGTCTGCCCCGGAGGTCCCCAAGATCACGGGCGCAGGCCAGGCCCCAAGTGGGGGGTGGAGGAGAACTCCCCTCTTCCACCCCGGTGGCAGTCCTGACCCTCCTGGCTTCTCCTTGGCTTCAGGGTGGCAGTGCTAAGCACTCCATGGCAGGGCCCCACCTCCTTTGAGGAAGGCCGGATGCCCTGTCTGGGTCCTCTGACCAGGGGATGCCTTTCCTGGAAAAACAAAAGACCATCCAACCTGAGCCTGTCCTTGCAGGGCCGTGTGTGTGTGTGTGTGTGTGTGTGTGTGTGTGTGTGTGTGTATGTGTGTGCGTGTGTGTGTCTGAGGCAGGCACCTTGGGGGTCTCTCTTGCTCAGCATGGTCTGCCCTCCTGCTTCTGGAAGTAGCACCTGTTCTCTTCGGAGAGCTACTTTCCTGCGTGAGGTGACATCTTGGGTGAGCTGTCAATCCAAGTACTCCCCAGCTCCAGCCAGCCTTGGGCATCTGAGCCACTGTTGGCCAAGGGGACCGTGAGTTCTCCCGAGACAAGACCAGGCGCCTCCCAGGGGTCTTTGGCCGCTGAGCTTTGCAGTTCTCCGGAGTCTGCCCCCCTGAGCTCTGGGTCTTCAGCATCCCCCAGATTCTTCTAGTTAGTTCTGTTTCGCTCAAGTCAGCCACCGCCTGTTCCTGTGGTCTGCAGCGCCAGAACAGTGATTACTGGAGGCAGGAACAGGGGCCTGGTGAGTTGGTAGCCCTGCTGGGACTCAGCCCCAGGCCCAGTCTCCCATCCAGTGCTTGGGGGGAGCCTCTGGCCTGGGGCTAGAGTGAGGCAGCCGGAAGAGCCCTGGAAGGGAGTGTTACCTCCGGGCCTGGTGCTGGGCGGTGAGTGTTGGTGGTTTGACTGCTGGGCAGAGTATGAGGTGAGCAGAAACCAGGGAGGCAGGGGTGGAGCGGGCTAGCCAGGGAGGCCGCCCTGGTGCTCCATGGCCCCAGCCCCTCCCGGCACCCTGACACATGCTAGGAGCTCTGCAGAGCCTGGGGGTAGGCGTGGGGTGGGCTGAGGGGTGCAGGTCCCCAGGGAAGGAGGGTTTGGTAAGCAGCCTGTGCCTGACCTGGTTCAGACCAGCCAAAATGGGTCTGTGATGTGTGGTGAAGGATTCACAGTGGGGCGTTTCCCACTCACTCTGAAAGCGAAACCAGCCACCCACCAAACACGGGGGCCCTGCTACTGAAAGCGCACTGCCTGTCTCTTTATTAACCAGCTTCCCAAAGCAGAGAGCAGTCAGCGAGACAGATTCGAGGTCAGCCAGCCAGCGGGGCTGCGCAGGGCCTCCCAGGCCTCCGGAGGTCTACCAGGAAGGCGTGGGTGCCATGCCAGGCAGAAAGGGGTTGTATCTTAGGACCCTCCTGTGCTGCCCCGAGCAGCCAGGGCTCACACTGGCTACGGGGCCTGTGCTACACACCGGTCCTACTCAAGAGGCCCTCGAAGAGGGTGCATCTCGCCCTCACCTGTGCATCTTAAATCTGTGCCAAGTGCGTGCTTCCCTGCTTGGAGAAGGCGCCTGTATTGTCCAGGAATTTCAGTGGCAAGACCACAGAACCCAGCCTGGCTTGTGTCATTAGAAGGGGACTTATTCTGGATATTCTGAAGCTCAGGACCCTCTGGCAGAACCTGTGACCCGGGATGAAATGGCTTGGGGAGGCACATTTGAGGGTGGTTTTTTGTTTTTTGTTTTTGTTTTTGTTTTTTGGTAATAGTACACCCAGGCCCCTTTTTATTTATTTTTTTAATCTTGAAACAGGTTCTTACTAGGTTGATGAGTTTGACTATTTGCTGAGGCTCTCCTCAAACCTGCAATTCTCTTTTAGCCTCCCAAGTATTGGGATTACAAGTGTGCGTCACCATGTCCCCCTTAGCAAAAGTTTGTCTTTTTTTTTTTTTTTTTTTTTTTTTTCCTTTTTTGGAACTGGGACTCGAACTCAGGACACTACACTTACAGGGCACGCACTTTGCCACTGAGCTACATTCTGGGCACCATCTGGGGTTCTGAGGCCACCTTGCCTCTCTCGTCCACGGCACTCCTAAGGGCGGCCTGGAGTGAGGCTTCTGATTGGAGGAGTCTGGTCACATGCTCACTCCACCAGCCTGAGGTTTAGAACCGAACTTCCATTTTATGGGATGAAGTATTACACGACATCCATTTTATGGGATGAAGTATTACACGACTCTAGAATCGAAAATGAAGCCAGTTAAGGTCCTTATTACTGAATTGCTGTAATTTTGTTCTTTGGCACACGTAGTCATGGCTATGCTCATGAGGCAGTAGCACCCAGGGATTCAGAGTCTGGGCTCCTGTGTGACGAGACCCGAGTTTGAATCCCACCGCCACCACTTCCAGCTTGTATAACTTTAGGCAGGTTTTCGCCCCACATCTCTGTGCCTCAGTTTCTTCACATGTAAAGGAGGAGTGATCATAATTCTTACTTGTGGGATGTTAAGAGGATTAAATAATTTAAATTAAGCTCTTAGATTAGGACCTGTCCCTCCCCCAAATATATCTATAGTACTCTCTAAATGTTAGCTAGTTTGACTATTTCAATTATTTAACAACGGTATCCTATTTTTGCTTTGTATGCCAAGGTTTTCAAAGCTTATTATAAATATTTTCTCATGTGAGCCTTGATCAGTCCTATTTGATAGACAAGAAAAGTATGTATCTCACCGGGCGTGGTCACCCACGCTTGTAATCCCAGTACTTGGGAGGCTAAGACAGGAGGATTGCAGGTTTGTGGCCAGCCTTAGCCCCTTAGTGAGGCCCTGTGCAACTTAGTGAGACCCTGTTTCAAAATAAAAAATTAAAAGTAGGGCTGGGGGTGTAGCTTGGAGATAGAATGCCCCTGAGTTCAGTCCCCAGTACCGCAAAAAAAAAAAAAAAAAAAAAAAAAAAAGTGTATGTGTGTCTAATTTACAGAAGAGGAATTATCTCAAAGAGTTTAGGATCATATAAATCCTAGAACCAGGGCTGCTCCATTCTAGGGGCTGGAAGCCAGGTGGCTAGACCCTGAGGATGAGCCTGATAAAAGGTAAAGGGTGGCCAGTTGGAGTAAGGGCCCAGCTCGGCCGGCAGCCCCTCTCTGACTTCTAGGTCAAGGCTGATCAGAATTCCAAAGAGAGATTGAAAATGAACCAATCAGCTGGGCGTGGTGGCACACAAAAAGGAAATAAATAATACAATAAAATGAAATGAAATAATATAGGGCTGGGGGTGTAGCTCAGAGGTAGAGTGTCCCTGGGTTCAATCCCCAGTACCACCCCCCCGACACACACACAAAAGGAAAATAGACCAATCAGGGCCTAGATCTAAGCACCAATCAGAAGAGTTGCCTGTATATATCAGGCAGCCTCCCGGAAGCAGAGACAAGCACAACCAAGAAGTGGTGAGATGTAGCAGCAAGAGCAGCAAGCAATGTTTCTAGGCTGTAGCATCCACAAAGCAGCAGCAGCAGCAGCAGCGGCCAAGGCAACTCTTGGAGACCCCTGACCTGTGCAGAGCCCTGCTGCCTTCCCTGTCTCCTTCTATTAAATGCTGTGCCGAGGCCTATGTCTCCCAAGATACATCCTTTTGTCTCTTGGAGACAAGAGCTAAGGTCCCAGGCTGACACTGCCTCGCCCTGGCCCAACCCATAGCTGTACCTGTCTCAAGACCAGCCCGGAGGAAACGGTGGCAGAAGGAAAAACGTGTCTGTCCCTTCCCTGAATTGCTTTGGGTTCTGATCCTCTCCACCACCTGGTTCTGCCTTAAAAGGCCACCTTCATGCTTGTCCCAGGAGAGGCTCCTGAGGAAGGAACTAGCTATCTTGGAACTCCTGGAAGTGCCCCGTTAGCCAGCTTTCTGTTACTGTAACAGATGCCCCAAGATAATCAACTTATAAAAATTTTACATTGGCTCACAGTTTTGGAGCGTTCAGTCCTTGATCAGTTGGCAGTGTTGCTTTGGGTCTGCAGCGGAACATTCGGCCCAACAAAACCGCTCACCTCGAGGAAGCCAAAGAGAAAGGAGGGGGCAGGGTCCCACAGTCCCTCCTGAGGGCACGCCCCTGTGACCTAAAAGCCTCCCGCCAGGCCCCACCTCTTAACATTTCCGCTACTTTCCAATAGCACGTGGGCCTTTGGGAGACCTTCTGGATCCAAACTCCAGCAGCAGCAGAGGGACTTCCCACATTTGCGTTTCAGACAGATCACTCTGGCAGCTGACGGGGAATAGCCTGGGGGCCTGGATTCAGGGAGACCAGCTGGAAAGCCACACTGATCAGCCGGGCAGGGAAGAGTGACAGGTCTCAATTAAAACAAGGGCAACGAAGGGGGAGAAAAGAGAAGGGAGAAAGATTTAGGAGAGCTTATGTCCACTGGACAAATGTGGGAGATGATGGGGGGCTGGCTGGGGACTTTTAGTTAGAGTAGAGGTAACAGGAAATACTTTTTAGAGCAGTAGCTTTCCAACTTGAGCATGCACCAGAATCAAGAGGGCTTGTTAAAAAAAAAGACATTGCGAGGCAGAGGCAGATGTGGTGGCGCACGCTTGTAATCCCAGTACTTAGGAGGCTGAGTCAGGAGGATCGCAGGTTCATGACCAGCCTCAGCAACTTAGTGAGGCCCTCCACAACTTAGTGAGACCCTGTTTCAAAAATAAAGAATAAAAACTAGGGCTGGGGGTGTAGGTCGGAGGTAGAATGCCCCTGGGTTCCATCCCCAGACCAGCAAAAAAAGGACATTGCTGGCCCAGACACAAGGGCGCTGATTCAGTAGACCGCGGTGGGCCCATGGATTTGCATTTCTTTTTGTGGGGCAAGTACTAGGGATTGAACCCAGGGGTGTTCTACCTCTGAGCTCCATCCCCAGCCCTATTTTATTTTTTATTTTGAAACAGGGTCTTACTAAGTTGCTGAGGGCCTTGCCAAGTTGCTGAGGCTGTCCTTGAACCTGTGATCCTCCTGTCTCCCAAGTACTGGGATTACAGGTGTGTGCCACTATACCTGGCTATGAATTTACATCTCTGTCAAGTTCCCAGGTGATCCTCATGATCCTGTAGGTCCTGCAGCCATACATTTTGAGAACCACTGTCCTAAAGAATAGTGGAGTTGGGTTTTGCTATAGCTTTAAGGAAGGGATTAGACAAAGATTGGCTGAGGAGCCGGGCGTGGTGGTGCACACTTGAAATCCCACTTGGGAGGCTGAGACAAGAGGATCCGGGTTCTTGGCCAGCCTCAGGTGCTTAGTGAGGCCCTCCACAACTTAGTGAGACTCTTTTTCAAAATAAAGAATAATAAAAAAAAATAGGACTGGGGGTGTAGCTCAGATGTAGAATGCCCCTGGGTTCAATCTCCAGTACTGAAAAAAAAATTGCTTCAGTATTAACTCCCAGTAAAAATATAAAAAGCAAGTTGGGTGTGGTGGCATACACTTGTAATCCCAGTACTTGGAAGGCTGAGACAGGAGGATCACAGGCTCACAGCCCGCCTCAGCTACTTAGTGAGGCCCTCAGCAATTTAGTGAGACCCGGCTTCCAAATAAAGAATAAAGCCAGGCGTGGTGGCACACACTTGTAATCCCAGTACTTGGGAGGCTGAGACAGGAGGATCCAGGTTCGTAGCCAGCCTCAGCTACTTAGTGAGGCACTCCGCAACTTAGTGAGACTCGGTTTCAAAATAAAGAATAAAAAATAGGGCTGGGGGTATAGCTCGGAGGTAGAATGCCCCTGAGTTCAATCCCCAGTACCGCAAAAAAAAAAAAAAAAAAAAAAAAGAATAAAAAATAGGGCTGGGGATGTAACTCAGAGGTAGAATGCCCCTGGGTTGAACCCACAGTACTGAAAAACAAAACAAAAACACAAAGATTGGCTGAGAAGATGGAGAAGCCCGCACACTGTGAGCTGCCCAGTCTTGAGGGCCTGGCCACGTGGAGGTGAGACTTTCTTTTATGACCACATCCCTTTGCAGGGTTATCTGTGTTCGAGAACTTTCTTGCTCATGGTGTGAAGTGATCAGGGGGTGCAATGTGCCTTAGGTGGACGCTTCCAGGTGCAGATGCGGAGAGGGTGGGGCTGGAAATGCTTTATTTGAGAAGTGCAGGCGACCCCAGCAGAGAAAGGCATGTGGAACAGGGGGAAGTGAGCTCTGAAGCCACAGGGCAGCTGGGTACGCTGCACAGAATACGCTCGAAACTAACTCCACGGAGGCGGGAGAGAGCGGGGTATCTACACACGAGGGCCCCAGGCAGAGCGACGCAGATACCGGCTTTAGAAGTGAGGGGTGTATGTTTATAGCAGCGCAATTCGCAATAGCCGATTATAAAGCCATCCTAGGTGTCTGTCAAAAGATGAAGAGATAAAGGAAATGTGGTTTATATACACAGTGGAGTTTATTCAGCCATAAAGAAGAACGAAATTATGTCAGTTGCAGGAAAATAGATAGAAATTGAGAGCATTAGATAAAGCGAAATAAGCCAGACTTAGAAAGTCAAGAGTCATATGTCTTCTCTGACACGTGGGAGGTAGAAAAAAGGGAAAAGGGGTGGAGTGATCTCATGAAAATCGAAGGGACCCTCGTAGTGTAGAGGAAGGGGCCGGGGGTGGGAGGAGGGGAGGAAAGGGAGGTTCTAGGGAATGAAACTGACCAAATTGTGTGCGTATGTCACAACTAATCCCACTGTTACGTATAATCATAATGCACAAATAAAACATCAGTAGAAAAAAAAGAAGTGATGGGTATAAAGAGGAAAAAGAAAACAAGAAGAAAAGAACTGACGTATCTGATTGGAAGAGTCTGGTCACACTCCTCTGCCCAGTTATAAGGGAGCCTGACGGTAGAATTTGGGCTTGCTGGCTGGGGCACAGGACTCCGAAGGGAGAGATCTCCAGCCCAGGAAAGGTCTGCAGAGATACCTTGTGACCAGGATATAAGAGAGAGAAATCTTGGGGAACAGCAGCTGAGAAGCAAGACCCCTGACAGAGGGTTCTCCATCAGCCCAATCCTCAGCTTCACTTTCCCCTCTAAAATGTCCTTCCTCACGTAGCAACCGACCGGCAAAATGCTTTCTCTTTTCTTTTCTTTCTTTTTTTGGTACTGGAAATTGAACCCAGGGGCATTCTCTGAGTTACACCTCCAGTCCTGTTTTATTTTGAAGCAGGGTCTTACTAAGTTGCTGAGGGTCTTGCTAAATTGCTGAGGCTGGTCTTGAACCTGCAATCCTTCTATCTAAGCCTCCCAAGTACTGGGATTACAGGTGTTTGCCCCAGCTAGAAGTGTGCTTTCTGTGACAGACAAGGCAATGGTGTTTTGTTGTGTTTAAGTTAGACTTAATGGCACTCACGCACATGCACGTGCCTGTGTGCGTGTGCGTGTGTGTGTGCGTGTGTGTGTGTGTGTGAGTGTGTGTGTGTGTGTGTGTATTTTGTATGGGGACTGAACTCAGGGACACTCTACCATTGAGCTACACCTCCAGTCCTTTTAATTTTATGTATGTTTATTTTGAGACAGGGTCTTGCTAAGTTGCTGAGGCTGGCCTGGAACTTGCAGTCCTCCTGCCTCAGCCTTCCAAGCTCTTGGACTGCAGCTGTGTGCCAACACACCTGGCTAATGGCCAATATTTTAGGTGGGGAAATTTCATATTCCTTTAAATTCCAGTTTTCATCTTGTGCAAATTCGGAATTTTTGGCTATATTGAGCTACCATTCCCAACTCCCCACTTTCCTATCCATAGATTCTCCAGTTTGCCTGCTCCGCCGGGTGCAAATGCAGTTCTTGTCTGGCAGCTGTGGGCATGTTAGTTAGAGGTGCCTGCTCAAACCATCGAGACAGAGAGAGAGAGAGAGAGAGAGAGAGGCTAGATTGACTCCTCCTCCCGCACGTGGACCCGGGGCCTTGTCGTCATGACACGGGCTGTCCTTGTCCGTGAGTCCCAGTCTTCTCCTGTTCCCACCGCACCTGCTCGCTGAGCCTCACACACCAGTGACACCCCCCTCCCCCCCCGGCCGGGCACTGATGCTGAGAGGCCGAGAGAAAAGGAGATGGATGTTAGCTAATTGTCGATCAGCCATTTGCTCAAACTGCCATTGGGTCCATGATGCTTTAGGATGCAGCTGAGGCCTCTGGAGCGTCCTACAAACCTGTAGGATGGAAGTGATGTCCAGAGAATCGTGCGGCGGCCTCTCCTGGGCCCCGTGTGAGCGCCCTGGTTGGGGGGGCCCTGGACTGCAGATGTGCAGCCCGGGGAGTCTCGCCGGGTGCCTGTGCCACCAGGCTTCCCTGAGGGTGGACCTTCTCCGTGAGTCCTCGCCACTGACCGGGCACCTTTGGGGGCTTCCTGCTGGCCCAGAACTCCTCTTCTGCAGGCCAAGTTCAGCCTTTTCTTTCTGGGCTTCTCTCCCCCTGCCCCCATGCATGTTTTTTTTTGTTTTTGTTTTTGGTTTTTTTTTTGCGGTACTGGGGATTGAACTCAGGGGCATTCTACCTCCGAGCTATACCCCCGGCCCTATTTTTTATTCTTTATTTTGAAACCGAGTCTCACTAAGTTGCGGAGTGCCTCACTAGGTAGCTGAGGCTGGCCGCGAACCCGGATCCTCCGGTCTCAGCCTCCCGAATGCTGGGATTACAAGCGTGCGCCACCACGCCCGGCTCCCCATGCATGTTTGAGACATGGCAGGAGGTGGCTGCCTCTTTTCTCTCAGCTGCACCTTGTTTACAGTCTTTTTCTTTTTCTTTTCTTCTTCTCTCTCTCTCTCTCTCTCTCTCTTTTTTAGTACTGGGGATTGAGCCCCTGGCTAGTCTTGAACCTGTGATTCTCCTGCCTCAGCCTTCCAAGCAGCTGGGATTACGGGCATGCACCACTGCTCCAGGTCCGATTTGTTTAGGTTCTTTCTTTTTTAAAATAATTTTTATTGGTGCATTGTAGTTGTATGTGATAGTGAGATTCATAGCGATACGTTCAGAGATGGGCATATCTTTATTTGGTCCTTTCTGTTCCCTCATCTCTCCTTTCCCTCTCTTTCCCCTCCCTGCACACAGCAGAGAGATGGGTCACCTTGCTTATTATCGAGGTGGTGACTAGACAGACGCCAGGACACCACGAGGCAGGGACCAACTGCAGGACTTTCTGACCTCTGTGCATGTGTGGGGCCCAGTGGCACTCAAAGCTGGCCTGCCTTGCTCCTGTCTGTTGCCTGACATGCCATCTTTCCTGCTCAGAGGACTTGGGGAGCCCCTGTTCTTTGGGGTCTGTAGTTTCTGGCTCCTGGAGCTGTACTTGCCGGGGCGGGGGGGGGGGGGGGGGCTGCTCTAGAGTCGGAGCGTGCTCCTGACCCCATTTTCTGCTCCTTTCCCCCTGCAGACACTGGAAGTAGTGGTGACAGCCAGGCACAACCTTCTCAGAAGGACATTATTGTTTTTTCCAATTCCTTAATAAAAACGCAAAGAAGAAGAAGAAGGAGAAAAGCCAGCAGTCATCACTTCAGGGCGGAAAGGAACTCACAGAGACTTCGCACACCCTGCACGGCCCCTTCCCTCGATGCGACACCTCGATTATCTTCTGAGAAAGATCACAGACCTGGGTGAAACCCGTCTGAGAGGAAGAGCCAAAGGAGAGGACTCACTCCTCCGTTCCCACGGGAAAGGGGGCCACGGCGGCTGCTGCCAGAGCGTCTCCTCCACTTGCCTGACCGCCCCAAGGTGGGACTCTGGCCAGGTAGACAGGAACCGGATCAGGAGTCCCCCTCCCCACTGACCATGATCTGACTGTGGACAAATGGCTTCCTCTCTGGGCTCTGAGGGTGCTGAGGAGGGAAGCGGGGTCCCACAGGCCTGGTGACTTGGGGACCAGGTTCCCCGAGTTCTCCCAGCTGAGGATTCAGCTCCCTGCTGGTGGGTCTTAGCATCCAGACGGGACGGTTGGGACACAGGACTGGAGTAGTGACAGCTGCATGTGACAGCCAGATGAGTGACTGGCCATCCAGGCTACTCAAGGGAGGGGGAAAGGACACAGGGCAGAGTGGCCCTGGAGACACTGGAGGGCTGTGGCAGAGGCAGTAACATGCCCACATGCCCTCTATTTATAGTGGGCGCTTCTCCCCGCCTCCTTTGCAGCTAGACTGGTCATGTGGTTGGGTTATAACCTATGAGATGTTAGAATTAGTTAGGGCAGCTTTAGGGAGGAGTCATTAACAGGCACAGGCATGCCCTCCTTCCAGCATCCCTCCACCTTCCAGCTGCAGGAATGATGTCATGGATCACACTTGAACAGCTCTCTTGGTCTCTGAGGAGATAGGAGAAAGCTACTGAAGTAGCAAGATAGATTTAGCTCAGGATCCTGACGTCAGAAAGCCACCCCAGCAGCCTCGATTGTCTGCTCTGAACAGAAATAAAAGCCTCTCTGATTTTAGGCCTCTGCTGTCTTCACTGTCTTGGGACGCCTGCAGCTGAACCGAGGCCTAACTGGGACAGCGCTGTGGGGTGTCAGGGGTCTGGGTTGGCCCAGGCCAGTGATGACGACAGGTGTGCATGTGGCCTGGGCGTGGGCGCTGGCACAGAGGGGGTGCAGCTCACCAGGGAGGGGTGGAGCAGGAATCTGGAGGTGCAGCATGGGCGCTGCCATCTTCCAGGAGTTGGGGTGCAGAGGAATGCTAGGAGGCCAAAGCCAAGATGTCAGGGAATGGGGGGGTAGGGAGGAGCATTTGGCAGTGCCAGGCTTGGTCTCCGATGGAGGTGTCCCTGGCATGGGCAAGGGGGAAGGTCACAGTCAGGAAGAAACATTGGGGCCAGAAGACCCTGGTGCGCACAGGACCCGTGTCTATGGACTGTGAAAGTGGGGTCCTTCCATAGAGGAGAGGAAGGCTGTCAGGGGAGGAGAAGGGGAGGGCAAGGAGAGGTCCTGGGAGGTGAAGCCGATCAAATTGTGTTATGTGGCCAGGCGTGGTGGCACACACCTGTAAACCCATACTTAGGAGGCTGAGACAGCAACTCAGTGAGGCTCTGTTTCAAAATAAAAATTAATTTTAAAAAGGGATGGGGATGTAGCTCTGAGGCAGAATGCCTCTGGGTTTAATCCTAGTACCAAAAAAAAAAAAGAAAGAAAGAAAAGTTATGGGCATGTAGGAATATTACCATAATTCCCACTGTTGGTATCATCATAATGCATCATTAAAAAGAGAAAGAAAGATGGGTCCCTGGTGGGGCTGGGGGGTGCTGGTTGAGCAGTGGCTGTTTATAGAGGTGGAAAGCTGGGGGTGTTCGTTCATGGCGGGCTTGGTGCGAGGGCAGTGGGCAGGGTGTGGGGTGCAAGGGACACAGGAGAAGCAGTTGTAGGGTCCCGGGCCTGGATGGAGGTCTCGGCCGGCTTGGGTGGGCTGTCAGGCCCCTGCCATCAGAGAAACTTCTGGATTCCTTCTCAAGGCACCTCAGAGGGAATCTGATCCCCTGGGACAGGCCCAGCATCGGCCAGGCCCCGCCGCCTTCTAGGAGTCTTGGTGCTTTGGCCCGGAAGCTGAGAAGGCTGGAGCGGGCTGAGTGCATCCAAGCCCAGGATGCCAGCACGCAGCCTGTCCCAGGAGCTGGAGGGATGGTGTGGGGGACGGTGTGGGGGCGCCTTCACCCGAGGAGGCAGCTGCACCAAGCTGGGGAGTTTGGATTTTAGGATAGATGTGTGGAAACTGCTGGAAGGTGTCAGTGGGGGAGGGGCTGGCGCAATGACCTGATTTGGTTTGAGGAGGCAGAGCTGGCTGCTGAGTGAGCAGAGGGTAGGCTGGGGGTTCCGGGGAGGAGGCCTGTGGTCCTGGCCGGTGGGAGGCGACAGGGCTGAAGGGAGCAGGTGCCCTTCCCACGCCCCCGTGTCCTCCCTGCACACACCTGGCCTTGTGTCCAGCTCAGCTGTGGACCGGCAGCCCCAGCTGCTGGGACCGCAAGTCCCACATCCCAGAGGCCAGCACAGAGCTCATTCCTCACTCCCATGACAGTCCAGGGCGGGCTGTCTGAGGGTGGGGGTGAGCTGCCCATCCTCCACTGGATTCTGCAGGAAAGGAGGGAGATGGAGAGATGGAGAGAGAGAGAGAGAGAGAGAGAGAGAGACAGAGAGAGACAGAGAGAGACAGAGAGAGACAGAGAGAGGGACAGGAGAGAAGTTGGGAGAGGGCGGGAGGAAGCCTGGAGAGACATCAGCGGAGAGGCTTTTTAGGCCTGGAAGTTGAACACATCGCTTCCTCCCGCACACCACTGGCCAGACTCAGTCCTGGGCCCCTCCTCACAGCAAGGGATGCTGGGAAGTGGATGCACACCCTGGGGCGCACACTCCTGTCTCCTCGTTCCTTGACGTGGTCCGCAGCGGTGAGATTTTCTGCAGAGGATGCAAAGACTGGGTGAACACTTCCTTCTCCCTGCTGGCGCAGCCTGTTCGCCTTGCGCTGGAGGTGTCCTGGGCTGGGCCTTTGACAGAGCAGACGCCCCGACCTGGAGCAGGCAGGCTGTGGGGATCTGGCCTCCCCACCTTCCTCCTCCTGTTCTCGAAGTCTCAGCACATAGGCTGGCTGGCCGCTGTGCACCGGGGCCCAGGGCTGCTGAGAAGCCTGGCTCTCTGGGGCCTCCAGCCTCCTCCCCCGGCCTTCAGGGTCTGGGATGCTGGGAATGTGTTTGCTCAGTGGATGAAGGGAAGAAGGAAGGAGGAGGAAGGCAGGTGACGCCATCCCTGAGGACAGAGACATCCTGACATCTGGCTGCCCTTTACAAGTCGAGTCTATGACTTCTGGCTCCACCTGCAGATGTATTTGCTCTTTATATGTTTTTAAATTTTTTAACTGAATCCATCTATCAAGGAGGAGGAAATAAGTTTGAGCGATAAGTAGAGTGTCCTTCCTACCCCTTCCCTGCGATCCTCCCGCCTCGGCCTTCTACGTATTGGGATTGTAGACAGGTGCCAGTGCGCCTGGCCCTCGTGACCTCTCCTAATCCCAGTGACCTCCCAGAGACGCCACCCACACATGAATTTGGGAACCAAGTTTCCCACACCTGGATTTGGGGAGAGGCGCATGGTCACACCACAGCAGGGAAGCTCTGGCCTTTACCGCAAACCTCCTAGATGTGGCCACGTTACACTTCCCACCCACTGATGGCTCAGTGCTGGGCATGCCGGGAGGAACCGGCACCTCCTCATTTCACAGGCATGGAGATTGTAGTGCGGGAGACTGAGGTCACTCAAGGTCACCCAGGAGCTGAGCAGCCTTGAACTCCAGCCCCTCGCTCTTCCTGGGAAATCATGCCACCAGCGCTTTTCCTTCCCCAGGGCAGTCGCGGAAGGGAGGCTGCACTTGACTCTCTTTTTAGAGTCTCTGGTCCACTTCCTCCTGGGCGGACGGGAGGGTCCGTGGGGCTGTCCTGCCAACCTCCTTGTTGCTCCCTTTCAAAGAGGCAGCCGCTTCCCACAAAACCCTCTGAGGCAGGGCCTTTAAAATCGGGAAGAAGCCGGAAGCAGAGCCCCGGGGATGGGCCTGGGGGCCTGGGGGATGGAGCTCCCCATGGACCGCTGGCCTGTCACCTCACACCAGCAGACCTGCATTTTTCTGAAATCTGTAACTTCTCTTTGTTAAAAAGAAGAACCATGAGCTGAACACCTCCCCAGCTCCCAAAAAGAGGAAGAGAAAAGGATTAGGAGCTGACTTGAGAGGAACAGGAAGGTTCTAGAATGCCCAATAGGTAGCCATCAAATGGCTCACCAAGCCCCCATCCATAATCATCTCTGAATGCCAAACTGAGCGAGGGGCTTCCTGGAAGGCTGAGTGAAAAGGGAGCTGGGCACCCTGCAGGCTGGGGTCAGTTGGTCAGCGATGGGGTCGCCAGAGGGACCTGTTTGTGTGAGGCCCGGTGCGCCTGTGGCTGGGTGACCAGGAGGCTTGGGTGGCCAGTGTGAGGTGGGGTGGGGGCCGTGTGGGGAGCAGAGCTCCCGCGCGTGTGAACTGTGCACAGCACCCGCGGCCGCCCCCGGCGTGGGAGGAGATCTTATCGGCCCTAGGTGCTTCAGGAGTTTCGGGCTGTCTCACCACCGCCTCTCCCCGCCAGGCCCCTCCATCCTCTGCACAGGAAGTGGGCCGGCCCTGGGGTTTCAGTCTGTGCAGGCCCAGCAGCCGCCTGCTACCTGGGCTGCCAGAGCTGGGCATGGCCAGAGCCCGGGCAGCATCAGGGACCAGAGGGAGCGTGCCGCCAGGGACCCATGTCGCAGCCAGGTGATGCCCCTGCCCTGCCGCCCGGGGCTGCCCACCACCCCCTGCGGGTTCCCCCGGGGGCTGGGAGCGAAGGTTCCTGGGAGACTTTGGGCTCTGACTCAGGCCCTTCGCAGCTTCTGCTTGAACTTGGGTTCCCCAACCTTGTCTGAGACTCCCCCTGGGAAGGGGCTGGGCCTTACTGTCACAGGTCCCCACGGCCTGCCTGGGGGGAGGGGGCCGCCCTGGATGAGGGCTCCCCCGGCCCTGGGTGCTGGTCGTCCACACAGAGGGCAGAGAAGTGCCCAGAGGGGGTGTGGTGTGGGGTGGGGGTGGGGGAGCTCTGGAATGGGCCAGACTGGAGGAGCTCCCTGAGGATGCTGCTCCCAAGGGCGCTTGTGGGGCCGGGGAGGGCTTTTCTGGGACCTGGCTATGCACTTGGGGGTGCTGACAGGACTCTGGGAGCTCTGGGCTCAAGCCTCGGTTTGTCCTTTCTTGGGGCCTCTGGGGCTGTGGGGGCTCTGGGACCTCAGAGCTTCAGGCTGTCCCCTCTTTTAGCTATATTTGTAGCACCTAGGGGTGCAGTAGAGTAGAGAGGAAGGGGTGGAATTGTCCTGAAGAGTCGCCTTCCTGGCCCCACAGCTGGGATCCCACACCCAGCTAGGAGATGCCCGGAGTTAAACAGCAGGAGGCCAGCAGTGTGTGCGCATGCGCGTACCAAGGGTGGCCAGAGAGGACCAGGGGCCGGCCACATCCCCTGTCACTGAGCTCCTACTTTACCATCCTGTTCCAGCCCGACATGATCCCCATGGACCAGAGGCGCCTCACACTGCTCCAGCCCCCTCTGGCCTGGGCAAG
Organism: Graphiurus murinus; assembly: GCA_004027655.1. Classification (NCBI taxonomy): domain Eukaryota; kingdom Metazoa; phylum Chordata; class Mammalia; order Rodentia; family Gliridae; genus Graphiurus; species Graphiurus murinus. Next base: position 34,052 of record PVLC010007017.1, on the reverse strand, counting down.
AGGCTGTCCTGTGCCTCAGTCTCCTCACCTGGGAAGAGGAGGAGTCCCAGCACCCACTCATGGGGGTGCTGGGGGAGTAAATGTGCTCAGGAGGGCCCAGGGGAGGGCGGCCGGGGCTTAGTCATCGGGGACACTTCTTTGCCGTCATCTAGCTGGAAGTCGGGCGGCGGGGCTTGGGCAGCGCCGAGCTTCTGTGTCAGCGCTGATCCTGTGGGCGTGGCGGGCTTGTGGTGGGGACAGAGCAGGCCAGGGTGTGTGAGCAGACTCCTGTGATGAGGCCAGGTGCTGAGCACGGAGGCTCAGAGGTCCTGGGCTTTGCCGGCTCCCTGCAGAGGCCGGGCGCTCTTGCTGTGTGACTTCGCGCAGGTTTCTTGGCCTGCCTGAGCCTCCGTTTTCTCCATGCAGAATGAGGGTGCAGCCTGTGATCGCCCTGAGCCCATCTGGACACCGGCACCCTCTCCCTCCCCGATGTCACCTCTGTCTGCATGCTTGTACCCCTTAGGTCAGGGGCAGGGGGCAGGCGCCAGCCATGTTTACTCCTCCTGCCCTGACCTTTCTGTGACCTTCCACCCCTGTGTGAGAACCCCCATGGGGAGCCAGGGGAGAGGCGGGAGGGCAGCAAAGCCCAGCGCCCTGCAGGATCTTAGGACCAAAGACCAGGAGGGTGGAGGACACTTGCCTCTCAGTGTCCAGACCCCACCCCCCCGCCCTCTCCCTTGCCTTGGGCCACCATCTCCTCTCCTTGGAAGCCCTCATAGCCCTAGCTCACCTCCTGACTCTCTTCTTGGTCTGCTCCAACCAAATCCTCAAAGAGGTCCCTTTCTCTTCCCTGAGTGACCTTTGGTGCCTGGTTTTTGTTCCTCTCCCCGAGCTGACCCCTGCAAGGGGGCTGACAGCGCCTCTGTTCCCCTTCGCACTGCCATAAGTCTGGGCTGAGTGTTACCCTTGTGCTGAGTGGAAATTTCCATGGTGTGGCTAGGAGGTCCCCAAGAGTCCTTGACAGAGACATTGCTAGTCACCCGGCCTCAGATTTGGGGCCCTGGGCGGGGGTTCCCTCTAAGCCCCCTGGGCAGGAGGACAATGTGTCGCTGAGGGGGGAAGGTGGCTGCTGTGGTACTCGGGCGCCAGGGGCTTTGGCGGCAGAAACCTGTGGGTGCCGCTCTTGGAAGCTGCAGACAGGGATCATTACCGGGGCTGGTGCCCATCCAGGCACCATCAGGGCCAGTGCTTGACAGATGCTCTGGGAATCCTGCTGGCCTCCTGGTGAGGGCCTGCTGTGTTCTCCTTCTCTGCGCCATGCCTGGGTGGCTCATGGCCTCCCTGCAGGGGCTTCCAGGCAGGCAAGGGAGTAAGAGCGTATTCAGGGCCTCGCTGAAGGTTACTGCAGCCGCCGTGCCCCAGTTTCCTCATCTGCAAAGTGGGGATGACAGTGCCACCTCTTAGGCACGGCGAGTGTTAAATGAATGGGAATATGTAAAATGTGAAACTGGGGTCTGCCAGGTGTCAGTATTGCTATTATCATGATTTCCCCTTTCAGAGCTAAATATCATCATTTCTTTATCTGCCTAATGCACCGCAGGTGCCTTCAAAACTAAATTTTAGGAACTGCATTACGAACGCCCATCTGTGAGCAAGTCTGCGCCTTGTGCTGCTGGAGCAGCCGATCCTCCTGCCTGTCCTGCCCCCAGCTGGCGGCTGCACCCCACGCAGGATGGAGGCTGCCTCCTGCCCCAGCCAGCTCCCCTCTGATGGGCCTGGGGGGGTGTCTGTCCTGCAGATGAGGGGGTGACCCAGGCTGGACTCTAGGAAGTCACCCAGCCTCGTCTTCCAAACCCCGGGAACACAGAATTCCCTTTGTGGGCAGTGGGACTTTTGAGAAAGACAAAGGCTCACCTTCCAGAGACATCCCCTGCTGCTCCCGGAGCCACGCAGAGCAAGGCCACCTTGTCTCAAAGGGCTCTTCAGTGTTGGAGTCAGAGTCCTGCCTGCCTGCGGCTTCTCTTTCCAAGAGCACATCTTGCTGCCTTCAGACCATTTCTTCAGTTCCCTCCATGGGGGACGAAGGGCAGAGGCAGGGCCAGGAAAGCTCTGGAAACCTGGGCTGGTCTACTTTATGTCTGCTCCTTGCTCCTTCATTTGCTCATTCAATGACTTTTTTTTTTTTTTTGCGGTACTAGGGATTGAACTCAGGGACATTCTACCTCCGAGCCACACTCCCAGCCCTATTTTTTATTCTTTATTTTGAAACAGGGTCTCACTAAGTTGTGGAGTGCCTCACTAGGTAGCTGAGGCTGGCCACGAACCCAGATCCTCCGGTCTCAGCCTCCCAAATGCTGGGATTACAAGTGTGTGCCACCACGCCCGGCTTCCTTTTTTTTTTTTTTTTTGCTAGCTGTCTAGTATGTGCCAGATACTGCTTTAGGAATTGAAGACCCAGTAATGAGAGAGACAACAAATTAATAAATACAATAGTACAATAGTTTCCCTTATGTGCCACGTTAGCTTTCATGGCTCCAGTGACTCACGGTCAAGCATGGTTGGAAATATTAAATGGAAGATTCCAGAAATAAGCAATTCATAAGCTTTAAATTGCATAGTTCTGAGCAGTATGATAAAATCACGCACCGTCCTCTTCCATCTGGCCTGGGTGTGAATCGTCCTTTTGTCTGGCGTATCCATGCTGTATACGCTACCTTCCCCTTAATCATTTAGTAGCTGTCTTGGTCATCGAGTTGACTGTGGGGACATCACACAGCGCCTGTGTCAAGCGACCCTCCTGTGGTTCGCCTAATGCTCCGTTCCAAGCCCGTGTCATCTCTTCCTCTCATCTTATAGGCGCTGTATGATCGCACATCTGAGCACAGCACAAGAAGATATTTGAGAGTGAGATCACAGTAACATAACGTTTATTACGACATATTGTTAGAACTAAACATCAACTTTATTAGTATTGTTAATCTCTTACTGTGCCAATTTGTAAATTAAACTTTATCATAGATGTGTATACCCAGGGAAAAGCATAGCACTACCCAAAGTTTTAGGCATCCGGTTTTAGGGGTCTTGGAACATATCCCCTAAGGATGGGGATTTGTTTGCTGCTGTCAACAGTCAGTGTGGTGATGCGAAGCCAAGGGAACTGTGCCTTTCTCTCCTGTCACTCAGGGAAGACATTCTAAGGAGGTGGCGTCTGGGCAGAAGTGTGAAGGAAGGGTGTGGCATGTGTGAAGGAGGGACGAGCGGGTACAAAAGCCCCGGGCTGGGCTGCAGGCAGGTGAAGGGGCTGAGGGTTCACTTGTGCTCTCTTCCCTCCTTCCACCAGGACTCCCTGCCCCAGCTCCAGCCCATGGATGTAATGGCAGCTCCTCCTCTGCCCTGGAGTCTGCCCCTCCTCGTCCTCCTCCTGCTCCTGGCTACGCCTCTGGCTTCTGCAGCAATGAATGGTGAGGACCCTGGCATCTGGACACCTGTGCTGTCCCTGCAGGAGGAGGCCGAGGCCCCACTGGAGCCCTTTCCCAGAGTCCTGCTTCTTGGGAGAAGGTCCATTAGCAGCAGCCAGAGGCAGGAGAGGAGGGACGGGGCAATGGGGACCAGAGATCCAGCGTCTGCCTCCCCGCTGGGCGCTGTGTCCTAGTCCCCACCTGTCCCCCTTGCTGCACTCACGCGCCCCTCCTTTCCAGCCACAGGAAAATACCTCTTCCTCGTCCCTGTCCCCCCTTGCCCGCCCTGGGGACTTGCAGGCTCTGGGATCAGTCTTCTCCTCTCTGAAATGGGCCCATGAGTCTCTTCTCTGCCTGCCAGGGTTGCCTCCTCTTTTTCTGGCAGGTGCAGAGTGCCAGGAGCAGGGTGCTGGCCAAGGGCCCCCCGTACCTGCCACTCACACCTCGTCTCGCCCACAGACACTTCCCAGCTCACGTGCTTCTACAACTCGAAAGCTAACATCTCCTGCGTGTGGCACCGGGAGCTCGCTCTGCAGGCCACGTCCTGCCACATCCGTGCCAAGTCGGACCACCGGTGAGTGTGGCCCTGGCGATGCTGCGGAACCTCAGGCTGCGGGGCTCCTGCGGCTGCATCTTTAATACTGGACTCTGAGAATGGCGGGCGTTGGGAGCAGGCATTGGCTAGGAGAATGGCCGGCCAGCTATTTAGGCTCCTAGAACCGGGCTGGGGTCCAGGCTGCAGCCACAGTTTGGAGGTGAGCCGGACAAAGTCGCTTGGAGACACTGGGGTGCCAGCCTGCTATGCCAAGCCTGGACTCCACGCTAGAGGCCAAGGGAGGATAGTGGGGTCTCCCCCAACTTTTTGAGTAATCTGGGATCTTGGGAGACCCCTTGGGCAGCTGTGGGGTAGGGACCATTACTGAGCTCATGCTGTCTCGTGAAGCTGGGTACAGGGAGTGGTGGGGGGCTGGGGGCTGGGAGGGAGTTGGTGAAGGGGTCTCTGGGATCCAAGTCTGAGCCCTGGCAGGCTGGGACGGGGCAGTGTAGAGGTGGGTTCTGCAGGGGGGAGTGGGGGCGCCAGGAGGAAGGAGGAGGCCACAGTGAGCTCGGGCCTGGCTTCTAGTGGGTGGTGGCCGCACAGGGCTCTTGAGGTCTAATTAAGGACTGGCACCCTCAGCCCCAAGGAGTGGAGCGCTGGGGGCTCCAAGCCTGCAGTCTCCAACTGTGTTTCTAGATCAGCCACTCTGGCTGCCTTGGGGCCAGGCTGGGACGAGGGAAAAGTGCTTGCAAAGGGGGGTCACGCCGCGTGTTGGGGAGCTGCAACCCTTTGCTGAGGCCGTTCCCAGCCACAGAGGTCTGAGAAGGCTCCTCGTCCAGCTCCTGGTCCTTGCATTCTTTTTACCAAGGCTCTTTTGCTTTGAAGGGACTGGAACGAAACCTGTGAGCTACTCCCAGGGAGGCCGGTGGAGAGGCAGGAGGCCTGGGCCTGTGACCTGATCCTCGGACACCCCGAAGTAAGTAACCAGCCAGGGGGGGGCGGGTGTCCCAGGAAGGGAGCTGGGGCCCCGCACACCACGCCAGGGTTGCTGGAGCACCCAGGCTGGGGAGGAGACGGCAGGAAGGAGGACAGCCCAGAGGCGGTCAGGACTCAGGCCTGCCCCAGGGCGCCCCTGGGGTGCGGCCTGCAGCTCTTCTCTCTGTACTGTCGGGAGAGCGCTGGTGATGACCACAGCCCTGCAGGACTCCTCCTGTGGCCACGGCAGGGCTGGGGGAGGGGGAGGTTCCGAGCTGGATGTCCTAGCTGATGACTTGGGCCACTCTTGCCCCTATTTCCCTTCTGGAAAATGGGGATAAAACAGTAGCTCCCTTGGAAGGTTCTGGAACATAGTCCAGAGCAGAGCTATTGTCAGGGAATCCGTATAGCTCTGTGGGTGGCCCCAGCACGAGCTGGGGATTGAACCCAGCTCCCCCACTGACTGGCTGAGTGGACGGGGGCAGGTCTTGTCAGAAGCTCCAGTCTCTGTTGTGAGCATCAGGAGCTACGTGGCTGAGACGCCTGGCAATGGCCGCCCAGGAAATGCTCAATGCCTAGCTGTTTCCTTCCAGAAAAATCAGGGTGTGGGAGTGGGGACCGACGGGGAGGGGAGCTATTAAACAGGTACAGTTCCACCTTGGTGGGGGCTGTCCCTTCTTAGGGGCTTACCTGCTTGCACACCTCTTGTGATGGGGACCCCCCCCCCACCAAGGTAGCCCACTTCACTTTAGATCTAGGTTTGATAAGTTGCTACAGTTCCTGGGCTAAATCCAGCCTGCTGCCTGTGTTTGTAAATAAAGTTTTATTGGAACACGGCCCTGCCATTCATTCACAGTTCATTCATGGCTGTATCCTGGCAGAGTTGAGGAGTTGTGACAGAGATCATGGGGCCTGCAAAGCCAAAAATATTTGCCACCTGGCCCGTTGTAGAATGTGTAATGTTGGGGCTTGTAGGGGGCTCCTGACCCCAAACCCTGCTGCTGCGGCTTCACCCTGCCCTCCTCCCTTGCAGTCTCAACCGCTGAACTCAGTCGACCTGGTCACTGTCAGGGTGATGTGCTGGGAAGAGGGGCGGTGGCGGATGGTGACCACCCGGAACTTCAAGCCCTTTGAGTACGGTGAGTGAGGAGCTGGAGAGGGGCGGGGCCGGAGCAGCACCTCTTTCCCCATCTTGCCCACGGGCATCCTCCGGCCCAGGACCTCCTCACCCGCTTCCACACCCACATCTGACAGCCCTCTGCCCGCAGCCCTCCGGCCAAGTCCCAGCCCCTTCTCCTGGCATTCTCGGCTGTGCAGGACCCGCCCTGGCCCTCCTCTCCAGCACCCCTTCCCACACATCCTGCATTTCTGCTACAAGCAAAGGCTGATTCTGCAAACCCAAGCTACCTTAACTCTGAGCCCTTGCACATGCTGGTGTCACTACCTGGAAGGCTTCTCCCTGTTGGAAGATTCCCATTCACCCTTCAAAGCTCAGTGAAGAGTCACCTCTTCCAGGAAGCCTCCCCAGATTCCCCAACCCTCTGTTCCTCCCCTTTCAGAGAGTTTATGTCACTGCCTGAAAGTAGGTGTGTGTCTCTCTCTCACTCTTGCCCGTGAGCTCCCTGAGGACTGAGTCTCTGCCATCCCTGTCACCTTTCAGAGCCCCCAGCACCAGGCCTGGTCAGGGCGGTGTTCTGGGAAGGTTTTCTGGGTAACCGAGTGCCTGCCCCCTTCCCCTTGACCTTGGGGGCCACCTCTAGGGAAGAGGTGGGGTAGACGACAAGACCCAGGCAGGTTCAAATTGTGGCCGTGCCTCGCCTGGGTGTCACCTGACTGGCAGAGCATTTGAACATGCCTGTGCCTCAGTTTCCTTATCTGTAAAATGGAGATAACCAGAGTTACCTGGTTGTTGCAAGGAGTCCTGGAGCCGAGACACAGGAACTGAATAGCGTGCAGTCAAAGCTCAGTAAACACTCGCTTACGGCATTACGTGCTTCTGCAGTCTCAGGGTTATAGAAACTCGGGTCAGTTTAGCTTCAGGATCATAAAATGCCATCATCGCTACATTTAATATATACACGATGATCCACAGAGGCCTCCCAGGTGGGTCCTTAGTGCATAGAAAGGCCTCCGGGATCCATTCACACAGCAAGCATTTAACCAGGGACCAGATAACCTTCCAGGCTCCGGAAGCACAGCGGATGACAGAGTCCCCGTCCTCAGCCAGCTCCCATGCTGGTGGGGGACACATGTCCAGCAAGTCAGGCGTGGACACTAGGAAGGAAGAAGAAGGGGGATGGAGAACGCGGCCGGGGTGGGGTCAGCAGGGCTGCTTTGCATAGGCGACATCTGAGCAGAGGCCTGCAGGAAGCAGAGACCAGGCCCTGAGGGGTTGGGGAGGCAGGGAGGACACGGAGGGACAGCTGGGGTGAAGGTGGAGGTGGCAGCACAGGCTGGACTGTCTGGGCACCACGGCGCGCTGTCACCAGCTTGCTGTCCCTCCTTCTCTCCTGTCTTCAGTTCGCTTGATGGCCCCGCACTCCCTCCAAATCGCCTACATCGGGAGCCACAGGTGCAACGTGACCTGGCGCACCTCTCAGATCTCCCACTACATTGACAAGAGCTTGGAGTTTGAGGCCCGGACACGGTCCCCGGGCCACAGCTGGGAGGTGAGGATCCAGCCCTGTCCCAAAAGTCCTGGCTCCCCGCTTCCTGTCCAGTGCGTGCCTCAGTCCTGCCTGTCCTCCACCTCTGAATGTGCACCAGCTGAGGCAGACCCCGCCACTCTCTCCCTGCTACACGGCGCAGCCCATCCCACCCACACCTTTATAGCCGGGGACATGGCTGGTGGCAGATTCTAGGCAGACCTGAGGGCAAGACTCACAGAGCTGAGAGGCAGCAGCTGCCCGCCCCAGCCCTGTGAGGCTCCAGAGGCCTGGGAAGCCATCTTTCCCTGCCTGGACGCTCCACGCCCACGGGGCCTGTGGCTCGGTCATCCTGTTACTTCTTTGTTCACTTGATCGCTCACTCCACACGTATTTACTGAGCCCCTCCTCTGGGCTGGATGCCGGGGAGAGTGGAAGGCGCAAGTTCCTACTCTCAGGAAACTCACCCGGGGGCAGACACATCAAGGGGGGGGTCTCCTAGGACACTGACAAGTGCCATCAAGAGAACCAAGTGGGACAAGGTGTTCAGGAGTGACGGGGCAGGCTACTTGGGACTCGAGTGTTTTCTAACACAGAGGATAGCCTCAGCGAAGGCGGGCGCCGCGTGAGAACCTGGGGAACAGGAAGAGGAAAAAAAGCATCCAGCCAGGCAGGCGTGCTGGCGCGCGCTGGTAATGCCAGTCCTTGGGAGGCTGAGACAGGAGGATCAGGTTCTGGCCGGCCTTGGCAACTTAGAGAGGCCCTCTGCAACTTAGTGAGACCTTGTTTCAAAATAAAAAATAAAATAGGGCTGGGGGTGTATGTAGCTCAGAGGTAGAATGCTCCTGGGTTCAAACCCCAGTACCACACACACACACACACACACACATAAAAAAGAAAGATATCCAGAGGTGGATGGGGTGCACAGAAAAGTCCAGAGTGAGCCAGCAGTTGGCAGGTGGCTCAGGTTGTGGGGGACAGTGTGCCTGTGTGTGGGGTATGATGACACCTGGGGTTCAGGGCCCAGTACCGGGGCAGTTAGGGAGCCTCTAGGAAGGTTGGGGAGAAGGGCGCTGGTGGGTGCTGCTCCCTGGGGAGGTGAGGGGGGACCCTGCCTCTGCTGACCTGACTCGATGCCTCCCCAGGAAGCTCCCCTGCTGAGCCTCAAGCAGAGGCAGCAGTGGCTGAACCTGGAGACGCTGGCCCCCGACACCCAGTATGAACTGCAGGTGCGGGTGCGGCCCCAGCGGGAGGACCACACGGTCTGGAGCCCCTGGAGCCAGCCCCTGGCCTTTAGGACAAGGCCCGCAGGTATGAAGGGGGCGGGAGGGCTGGGGCAGCTTGGTGGGAGGGGAGCCTGGGCGTGGCTCTGGTAGGTGGGGTGCAGGGTTCAGCTCTGTCACTTGATGGGGTCCTGCAGGAAGGAAGGAGACTTTCCCCAGCCTGTGACTTAGCCCCCTCCAACCCTGAAACCACAAACTCCTGGTTTCTGCCTGGGCCAGGGGTCTCTCCCGGCCTCACGTGTAGAATGGTCCAGAAGTTGGGCAGGGCCTCTGTGAGAAAGGGGAGCACCGTCCCTTCTGTCGGGCGTGCAGCAGGTCTGCAGGGCCACCTGGGGCCCTGTGAGGCCTGGCCCTCACCACAGAGCAAGCTGAGTTCAAGCTCCCTGTGCAGCGCTCAGAGGAAGGTGGAGGGAGAAGGCTGCACGGTGGGCTCCTGGGACGCCCTAGGGATGCCCCCGTGTCATGTCTTCTAAGCATCATGTCTGACTCCCGGGGAGGGTGGGCCTCCGCAGGACCCCAGCTCCAGACCCCCAGCACGGCAGCCACTTCTCCAATCCCTCTCCTTGCCTCTCCCCTGACCTCCGCAGCCCCTGGGAAGGAGATCCCGTCCCTGCCCTGGTTCAGCCAGATGGTCCTGAGCCTCGGAGTGGCGATCGTCTTCATTGTCTTAGTCTACTTCCTGGTCAACTGCCGGTACATCAGGCCGCGGTAAGAGAGTCCCCGCGTTCCCTTCACATGCTAATGCGCACATACGTATGCGCGCACTAATACGCATGCGCACACTACTTGCCAGGCCGGCTCCAGGCTGAGCCCCCGCTCAGATGCACCTGTGCGTCCTCTGCCTCCCATGCACCGCGCTCTCCCTGTGACTCACTCTGAAGGCTGAACCTGGACCCAGCCTGATGGTAAAGGGGAGGCCGAGCCTCCAGGGAGAGCCCTGCGCACTCCTCTCAGGACATGAGGACGTGTGCATCCGGCCGGCCACGCGCCTGGGCCTCCCTTTAGGTCTTGCACCCCTTCACTGTCCCCTTATTCACTGGGTACCGGCTCTGGGCGGGCAGCACATTAACTAGCCACCCGCCATGTCCAGCTCCCTGGAGCTCACAGCGGGGGAGGGCGGACACACTAACCACACAGCAGGCAGGACATGGTGACAAAGATGTGGGTACCAAGGTTTCAGGAGAGGCACCTCAGCTAGGGGCAGCAGGACAGGGGTAGCTTCCGACGGGACGTGATGATTCCACTGAAACCTGAAGGCCGGGCTTCCCAGTGGCCGGTCGGGGACGGGCAGGGCATTCCAGGTGGCGGAAGCGGCAGGTGCAAAGGCCCTGCTTAGGAAGAAGGGAGGCACTTCTGGGAACAGAGTTGAGGGAGGCTGGTGTGGCTAGAAGCCAGAAGGACAGAGGGGTGGGCTGAGGCTGGACACGTGGACAGTGGGCATTTCCAGGCTATGGCGAGGCTGGAGAGGGCTCCCGAAGGGACAGGTCGGCCGCATTGCTCTGGCTGCTGTGCAGAAGGTGGCCTGGGAGGGGCAGAGGGTGAGGAGTGACACTTCTGCCCCAGCGTCCCTGAGGCCGGCCCTGCTCTTGCGGGGAAGCAAAGCGTGTCCGCCCGCCTGTGCCATCTCTCAACTCTCCACAGCAGGGGAAGGCATGGGGTCAGGGGCCGCCACGCCATGTTAACTGGCGCTGGGATGGGCCAGAGAGGTCCATTCCCAGGGGTGTCGTGCTCCTAACCCCCTTGGGAGACTTCCCACCGACCCTCAGGGTTCTCCACTTGCGTGCTGCCTTTTATTCCCAGCAGATGCACACAGGTTCTGGGCACAGCTTGGCAGAGAGAACATGGACTAGAATCCGCCCCCCTCCCGCCCCTTCCATGAAGCCAGCTGCCCTTAGATAGCACGCAGCGGAACCGCCATCCATGGCTCCGTGGTCCCCCGGCTGGGAGGCCTCTCTCCTACTACCTCCTAGTGACTCTCCCCAGCCGTCCCCACCGGCCACTCTGGCTCCTGTGGTCCCCCCACCCCCACACCACCCCTGCACCCTTCTCTTGAGGAGCACTCGGTTCAGGATGAGGGACAGTCCTGCACGTTTGGTTTGTGTCTGTCTCCTCGTCAGAATGCCAGCTCCTCGAGCTCAGCGACCCTCTCTGGCTGCCATTCCTGAGTCCCCAGCACCCAGCACAGACCCACCCACGCCGGGTACTCTGTCAACACTGGTGGCGGGACTCCACGCGCCCTTCCGGTCCTTACTGTCCTCTCCCCCTCCCCTGCTCAGGCTGAAGAAGTTTCTGAAGTGTCACATCCCAGACCCCTCTGAGTTCTTCTCCCAGCTGAGCTCTGAGCACGGAGGAGACTTCCAGGTAGGAGGCAGAGGCGGGGGACGGAGGCGGGTGGGCCGGTCCAGGTGGGCAGGAGGAGATGGCACTGAGGGACAGAGCTTCCTGGGCAGCGCAGCTCTGTCCCATCCCTGGCGCTGACTCTCAGGAGGTGGCACCTGCCCTGTGAGCCACACCGCCTGGGTTCTAATCCCACTGCACCACTCAGGGCTGTGTGACCTTGGGCAAGTTATTGAACCTCTCTGAGCCTCCTCACTTATAGAACGGGGTGAAAATAGCATTACTGTAGATATTGCCTGGCACAGTGTATAAGCTCCAGGGGCTAAGAGGACTTCCGTCTGCTTCCTCTGGCCCTGTGAAACCCCCTGGACAGCCTTCACCACTTACCACAGATGGTGACAAGTCTGCTAGTCACCTGGGGTCAGGAAACACAGATTGGTTTAGAAGCCCAGGCCCACCCAGCAGAGACAGCGCCAACTCCATGTAAAGCCCAGCGTCTTCCTCCCCAGCATGCACTGCTTCTGGCTGGAGGCATCGGCCACTGAGGGACTGCTGCTCCCACCCCAACTGCTCTGGGGTCCCGAGACGGGAAGGGGTGCGGTAGGGTGCAGAGAGGCCAGGCTGGGCCGGAGCTGTCAGGAGCTGGCTTCTGAGGTGCTGCCCAGGCCCCTTGTGGAATTTCTGGAAGACTCCCAAGACTGAGGCTATCTTACCCATTGTACTAAGTTCTTCCCTCAGCCCTGAAGGTAGTGAGATCCCCATCATAAAGTCATTCAAGGAAACATGGCAGAAGGGACTCCCACATGGAGCTGTTTGGAAGCTGTGCTAGGTTCCTCCTCAGACCTCATCCAGCCTGACGTCCTGGTTTCAGGGCCTCCTGTGCTCGGTGGGCCACAGTCAGGCTGCTGTGGGATCCAGGGACAAAGCGCTGTTGGGATTCTCAAACCCACCCAAGCAGGCCCCGCCACCCCAGCCCAGGGCCCCGCCACCCCAGCCCAGGGCCCAGGGCCTCCAGACTTCTTGTGCAGCCTGCACTCTGCCAGCCAGGGGTCTCCACACCCACTTTCTTACTTCACATTTCCCTGCTGACCCAACAGATAACAGTCAGGAAGGAGGGGGCTAGCTGTTGTGGACTCCGAGGCTCAGAGAGGTGCAGTGGCCGGCCCAGGACCGCACAGCTAGAGAGTGCCAGGGCTGGAGCTGGAACCCGGCCCTCTCCACTCCTTGCCAGAGTCATCTGGGCTTCTGAGCAACTGCGACATGCTGGGTGGGCACTCTGCTCTGTCTGCAGAGGGATGTGGGGGTGGGGGGCTGCAAGGTACTGGGATTTGAGGAGAACTGGGGCTTTCTAGCTCCCCACCGAGGGGGGGCGTCTCCACCACAGCGTGATGGGGACCTGGGTCCCAGCCCTGCCCCCGCTGGCCGTGACACCAGGCCTGACTTCGGGGGCATCTGTAGAAGGAGCAGGATGCGCCCTCAGGCCCTTCTGCCATGGCGTTGACTGGCGGGTCAATTCAGACACGCGCCCTAGTCTCTGGGGATTCTGTCCTCTGCCATGTCCCTACACCTAGGACAGTGCCAGGTACATAGTAGATGCTCAATGAACAGTCAACCCTGATCCAGCCACCATTCCCTGGGCACCTGCAGGCAGGGCCTGGGCTCGGCTCTGCACCATCCAGGGTGGGCGGGGCTTCCGGGGGCGGGGCCAGCTGCAGGAGGGGGCGTGGTCAGGAGTCCCGAGGAGGACGGGAGGCGGAGGCCCACTCACTCTGGCACCGGCCTTTCTCCTGGCAGAAGTGGCTCTCCTCGCCCTTCCCTTCGTCTTCCTTCAGCCCTGGAGGCCCGGCGCCCGAGATCTCTCCGCTGGAAGTGCTGGACAGGGACGTCAAGGCCACGCAGCTGCTCCTGCTGCAACAGGACAAGGCGCCCTTGCCCTCGCCCTCGCCCAGCGGCCACTCCCAGACCAGCTGCTTCACCAACCAGGGCTACTTCTTCTTCCGCCTCCCGGACGCCCTGGAGATCGAGGCCTGCCAGGTGTACTTCACCTACAACCCCTGCGCAGAGGAGGAGCCGGAGGAGGGCGGGTCTGGGGCGCCCGTGGGGTCTCCCGTGCTGCCCCTGCCGCCCGCGCTGCGGGAGGACGACGCCTACTGCACCTTTCCTCCCGGGGACGACCTGCTGCTCTTCTCCCCCAGTCTCCTCGGCGGCCCGACCCCCCCACACGCCGCGCTCGAGGGCCGAGGGGCCAGGGAAGAAAGGCTGCAGGAGGGAGTCCCCCGAGACCCGGGCCCCCAACCCCCGGTGCCTCCCACCCCAGCAGCCTCCGACCTGGCTGGTTTGCTGCCTCCCTTGGAGCGGGTGCCAGGAGAGGCTGGGAGGGAGGTCCCTGGCCCCAGCCCTGGGGAGGGGGCCAGCTGCCCCTGGGCCAGCCCTCCTGGGCAGGGCGAGGTCATCGCCCGTACCTCCTGCCTGGCCCTCAACACTGATGCCTACCTGTCCCTCCAAGAACTCCAGGACCAGGACCCAGCTTACTTGGTGTAGACAGGTGGAAGGCAGGTCTGAGGAGGGCCCAGCTCTGTCCTGGGGGACAATCCACTGCGGAGGGCATTTTGTGCCCAGTTGCCCCTGGACGCCACACACTCAGCTGCCCACTTCCAAACCTCAGTTGCTACTCCCGGTCCCAATGCCCAAGCCGGGATCTGGGGCCAGGGTCGGGGAGGTTGATCCTGCCTCCCTGTTCCATCATCATGGACTTTCATCTCTGGACACACGCTGACACCCGTCCTCAGGCCCAGCTCTCCAGGGGTCTTCATCCCAACCTCCTCCCTGGCTTTCCTGCCAATTCGCCCCAGGCAGCCAGAGCACGCTTTCCAAAATACAGACATACCCGTGCTCCTCCCGGCTCCCCATTGCCCTCAGCGCCCCTCACAACAGGACAGTCCCTTGTGGAACCCTCACGGGTGCTGCAGGGCCACCTGGAGCTCCCTGCGCCCTGTGCCTTTGCAGGTGCGATTCCCGTGCCTGGAGCACCTTCCTCCTCATCTAGGTGACTTCCTGCCTCTGCATGATTCCCCTGGAGGGAAACACTGCCTTAATGCACCCAAGCTTCCAGATTCAGGGCCGGAAGGACACATTCTCAGGGCCACAGGGTGGCTGGGGAAAGAGGCCCTGTCACCTCTCCCTCAGCTCTCCCCCGACCCCGGAATGCTATGCCGCTGCATCCTGGAGGCTGTCCCTGCAAGTCCCTGGTAGAGTAGATGCTTGGGATCTTCCTACGGTGGCCTCACAGACTCATAAGGCAGGCTCCCGGAGTCCCTGCAGCCCCCGCCTAGTGGCTGGTCCTGTGTTGCCAAGCAGAGCTGACTAAGGCAGGCTCCCGGGGTCCCTGCAGCCCCCGCCTAGTGGCTGGTCCTGCATTGCCAAGCAGAGCTGACTAAGGCAGGCTCCCCGGGGTCCCTGCAGCCCCCTCCTAGTGGCTGGTCCTGTGTCGCCAAGCAGAGCTGACCCCTGGGCCCTCCCACCCACACTCGGGCTAGGGGCTCTGCCCAGGGCTGGCACAATGGGCCAGGACCTCCTTGTCTGTACTGTGCTGACCGATGCCCAGCGCCCTGCTCCCTGGATGATTAACGCAGGCCAGGCTGTTGACACAGAGGCAAGTCCGCCCCATCAGGTTCCTGCATGCCTGCTCCAGCGGGAGGCTCTTCCCCTCACATCGCAGGCTCCTTTCCAGTGCCAGGCTGTCTCCCAGCTTGGCTGGACCGGCTGAGAGTCTCAGTGCCTGTACTTAGAGGTCCTGCTTAAAGCTGATTGGGTACCTGACCGCAAAGCCACTCATAGGCTGAAGCTCCGTCCAATCAGGAAGGTCTGGCCTGATCTAGCCAGTCAGATGATTTCCCAGCCTCAGGCCTGTGAATTCAGGGAAGGAGGGAGGCCAAGCGGGTGCTTGTGACCAAGGCTCCCAAGAATGAGAGAGGAGTGGGCGGGATCCTGACACAGAAAGAAACTCTAACTGCCCAGGGCGCTGTTGACCTTTGGCCAGGATTCCTTTTTCTCTTTTTTCTTTCTTTCTTTCTTTTTTTTTTTTTTTAATACTGGGGAGTGAACGCAGGGGCACTCAACCACCACTGAGCTACTTCCCAGCCCTTTTTATTTTTTTTTTGCTTTGAGACAGAATTTCGCTAAGTTGCCCAGGCTGGCCTTCAACTAGTGACCCCTGTGCCTCAGCCTTCTGAGTCCGGTGGCTGGGGTTACAGGTGTTTAGCCACCACGCCCAGCGGGATTCCTGTTTATATGCAAAATAAACTCCCCTTGGTTGAGGTCTGTGAGTCGGTCGTTACTATGGAAAGAGCTTGGTTATCCTACCTTTTCAGTTCTCATCTCCTGCCACAAGATACTGTGCGTCCTGGATCACAGGGTCCCTTCGTCCCTGCCTGTGGGCCACTCCTGAGCTTTGTGTCAGCAATCTTTGCTGTGTGCCCTAGGGACTCACAAATCCCTGCATTCCGTTTCTTTATCCCCCAAATTGAAATATTTGCCTCCACTCCTTAGAGGAACTCGGGGGGGGGGGGGGAGGCTGTGTTTCTCAAGTCCTGGCCTTTTATGTTTATCTTTCTCCTTGGATGACCTACGTGTGCCATCTTTGTTATTATTTTCCTTATTTTTTTTCTCTAAATCAATTCACTTTTTGGTTAAAAGTACACTTATTTAAAGAAAAATCTTCATAGTACTTCTGTAAATGGAAAAATGGGTCACTATAAATAAATATAACTGTAAACATTAAGTACAACAAAACAAAATAATGTTTAAATTTATTGCCTGATGCGAATCTGTTGTTTCTTACGGGAGGGGAGTGATTAGGGTGCTGGGAAGTTGTTGGAGGTCAAATGTCCTCCTCGAGAGAAAGCAAGAGAGTGGAAAGGGAACATCGTTATCAATAATAGGAACCAGGTTTCTCTTATTCTGTGTCCAGGCACCAGATAATATGTCTCCTATCCATACCTCACAGGTCTATGATGGGGGAAAGATGACACTTGATGATATCTCTAAACCTATCTGTGTGTGTGTGTGTGTGTGTGTGTGTGTGTGTGTGTGTA
This sequence comes from Graphiurus murinus, assembly GCA_004027655.1. Lineage (NCBI taxonomy): Eukaryota > Metazoa > Chordata > Mammalia > Rodentia > Gliridae > Graphiurus > Graphiurus murinus. The sequence goes on along the minus strand of PVLC010007017.1, from coordinate 17,744 downwards.
CATATCTAGCTATCTAAATTCGGTGCTCTGAAAAAAATTAAAAGGTGGGCCAGGTCAAGGTTGGCAATTCCTGATGTTCATACAGCTGTGCTCAGGGCAGACATCACTAATGGACCACCGACTTCTTTCCACAAACTTTAGATTCTGCAGGGCCATGCTAGAGACAGCCCCTTCCCCACCCCATCAACCTGGTGGCCTGGTGACAACTCTAGACGCCACATTCTCTTGGGCTCCTTCCACAAAAGGAGCGCTTCTTTTTCCTGCCTCCTGCTTCCCAGGTGGGGAGAACTGCGGCTGAGACCGTGGAGACTGGAAACTGAGAGGGGAGCCCAGGGAGCCCAGCTGTCTCCCTCCAGGGGGCTGGTGAGAGGCCTGAGCTACAGGGAGTAGAGAAGGGGCCACCTTACACCAGCTAGTGATGGGCCAGCGGCCACCATGTGTCGCGTCAGGTGGGGATCAGAGTGTGGACCTTGGGGGAGGAGGCATGGCGGAGGCGGGAGGGCTGCAGGGGAGACAAGCCCGCCAGGATTAGATGGCAGGAGAGCGGAGCGGCGCCAGCTGGACCAGGTGCAGCCACCGGCCCTGCAGAACCGGCAGGTGCAGAGCGAGAAGCCAGAGGTGGCCGGGCAGATCAGGGGATAGAGAAGAAGGAAGAGAGGCGGGCGCGTTGAGCTGGATTTGTTCCTTTGCCTTTCCTAAGCCCCTGTGTCTCTGCTGCCCCCCCCCATACCTTCCAGCCCCCACTTTAAGCAACTTCTAGCGCCCGCAATTCCCAAGCAAATTATGATGGAAATCACAGGTCTGCATCTAGGACGAGTAAATCACCACTCTCTTTCATATTGCTGCTGTCCCACTTGTCTGGAGAAACAAAAGCAACAAATAAACAAACCCCCAACAAACTAAAATGATAACGAAGCACATTTAATCGTGGTGGCGCACGATCGTAATCCCAGTACTTGGGAGGCTGAGATAGGAGGATCACAGGTTCACGGACAGCCTCAGCAAGACTGTGAGACTCTCGTCAACCTATAGAGATCCTGTTCCAAAATAAGAAATAAAATTGGGCTGGGGGTGTAGCTCGAAGGTAGAATGCCTCTGGGTTCAATCCCCAGGACCACACAAAAAATAAAATAAATAAATAGGGTGAGAAAACTAATATTTATGTTCCCGATACGTCACCTGAAATTATGTTCTCCAGGATCACCTGAAAACAACCCTGAAAAGTGAGTTTTCGTTCCCCACTCTGCAGATTAGGAAGCTGAGGCTTGGCAGGTGCGGAAGCGTAGCTGATGGGTGGGAGAGGTGAGACTCAAGCTGAGGTGCATCGGGCTCCCGGGCTTTGGGCCCGTTGCACAGGAGACAATGATACCAAGGAAAACGAGTGGACGCCATTCCAGGCCTCCTGGCAGCCACTGAGTGAAAAGAAGACGCCCCAATTCACATCCGTGATGGAGAGTGGGAGAGGCCCTTCGTGCAGCTCGGCTGGCTGGACACACTGGAGAGCTGCTGAGGCACTGCTGGCAGGCCAGGGGAGGCGGCCCCGCCTGGGCCACCCGCTGCCTCCATCCCCACTGCTGTGATCCACATGGCCCTGCTGGCCACCGTCACCTCTCAGCCTCCTCCCTGCTCAGCCTCCTCCCTGGGCCTCCTGGCCCCACCACCTGCCACACATGGCCACCCCATGCCTGCCTTAGCCTCCATCACTCCCGGCTGCCATCAGGATAAGGCTGGACTCCTTAGGCCACCATCCCTGGCCTGGTGCACCCTGGGTGGCTCCGCCTGCTCCCATGCCTCCATTGCCATGGTGGATTGGCCCGTCAGAGCACTGGGGGACTTCCAAGTGCTTGCCTAGCCCTGACCGTCAGAGTACAGCACCACAGGAATATGGCGTGAGGCTGGTACTACACCAATTGTATTTCCCCAGTCGGAGCCCGGCCTGGGGGTGGGGATGAGGTCAGGGGCCACAACTGACTCATTTGCCTTGGTACCTGCTGAGCCCGGGGTTTGAAGTAGTCCTAGGCTGAAATAGTTGACTCCCGGACTCCTACGTATCCCTCAGAACCCCACTCGAAAATCCCCACTTCCAGGAAGCCCTCTGGTTTGTCCCAAGGAGGATTGATTACTCCTCCCACCGTTCTGTCCTGAGCTCCCTCTGTCACAAACACCCGCAGGGCTATGGACCAGGCCCTGGGCAGATCCTGGGCTTGGAGAGGTGATACCTAAAGACAGACAGTCGTGGGGTGAAGCCAGCCAGCCTACCAGCACAAGCCTTGACTGAGGAATGCCAGGGCAAGATGACAGCCTCTGCGGGGGAGGAGGGCGTGGGGGGCAGCAGGTACTCTGTGGGCTCTGCCAGTTTCAGAAACAGTCAGCTGAGGCCGATTCTCAGAAGGGACAGGATTGTTCTTGCAGATTAGCAGCTGCTCTTTGGAGATTGGGATTTACCAACAGGCCAAGGGGAGGGGCCCTCTGTGGGGATAAAGATCTGTGAGGATCTGGAACATTCTCACCCTTCCAGCCCCCTGAGAGCTGCAGTAATTGAGCACTTTGATGCCTTGGACTCTACTGAGCGTTGTGTTATTAACTTACTTGACCCTTATGACAGCACCTAAGGGGGAAGAACGGCACCTTCTTAGCCATTTTGCAGAGGAGACTAAGGCAGGCTCAGAGTGATTCAGCGACTTGCCCAAGGTCACACAGCTAGAACATGGGAGAGGAAGGATTTGAATCCAATCTGTAGCACTCTCATGGCCTGACTCTTTACAGTTGTGTGTGTGTGTGTGTGTGTGTGTGTGTGTGTGTGTGTGTGTGTGTTATTGAGGATGGAACCCATGGGCATTCTTTCTCTGAGCTACAGCCTCAGCCCTTATTTTATTCTTTTATTTTGAAACAGGGTGTCACTCAGTTGTTGATGTTGGCTGGGAACTTACCTCAGTCTCCCAAGTACTGGAATTACAAGTGTGCACCAACATGACTGGCTCTTTACAGTTTTTAAAGTATGTGCAAAGCTGGGCATGGTGGCACACGCCTGTTATCCAAGTGCTCCAGGAGGCTGAGACAGGAGGATCATAGGCTTGAGGCCAGCCTCAACAATTTAACAAGACCCTCACTGACTTCATGTAGCTCAGAGGTAGAATGCCCTGGGTTTAATCCTCAGTACTGCAAACTAAACTAAACTAAACTAAACTAAAGCATGTGCAAATCTAGTATCTCAGAGGTTCTCACAGTGACAGGAGGCAGAGATGACAGAGATTCTGAGTCCTGTTTCGCAGCAGAGGACTGGAGGCTCAAGAGAATGGTGTCGTGCCCCAGGCCACACAGTAAGTCTGCTAGTGGGGGAGGGAATTGATTGATCTCGTCACCAGCTCGTCACCAGCCCAGAGGCCTGTCCCCTGGGACAGCCGGGACATCCCCTTGGCTCAGAGACATTTTCCACCAGCAGGGGGGTGACGCACCTGCTGCTCCCGTCACAGCCCAGGGGCCGGGGCTGTGTGAACTTGAGGCCGGAAGCCCTGAATAGCGGGAGGCCCCGGTCTGTGATTCCAGGAAGGCAGGGTGCAGAGGGGAGGAACAGCTGGGGAGGGTGCGTCACCCCCATTCCTCCGCACATCTGCGGGGCGCTGCCCCAGGCAGGAGGCCCCCGTCTGTCTACGGAGCCCTCTGTGTGCAGAGCACAGCCAGGTCAACAAATGGACAGTCACAGCCCCTCCCGCTGCGTGGCAGCAAGCCAGCAGGTCCCTTAGCAGAGCCTCACTGGGAGAGGCGGCGGGAGCACCCTCCTGGGGAGGACGGTGGAATGAGAGCTGCTTCAGCAGGGAGGGCAGAGCCAGAGAGAGGACTCCTTCACTCATTCCCTCAACACACAGGGCCGATGATGTGCAAGACGGGGTGCTCGGTGCTGGGGACCTGGCGGCGGCCAAAGCCCCTCATCCTGCCTGTGCGGCCCCTCAGGCGCCGTGGTGCGGTGGTTACACCTTCCCTGCAGAGCCCGGCCGCTTCGGTCAAGTCCTGGCTCTGTCGCTCACCGACTGTGGTCTGGGGCAAATGCCTGAGGGTCTCTGTGTCTCCATTTTCTCATCTATGAAAGGGGGGGACACCGGGACTGTCGTGAGAAGGGAGAAATTGAGAGCATGTGGTGCACTTAGGAGGAGGAGCTGGCCGTGGGGACAGGCGGGAGCGGGGCTGGGCGACGGGGCCGGTTGGCCCGTCAGCTGGCGTCTCGGATGCCCTGTCTGGGTGCCGCTGTTTGGGCTGGGGCCACCCTGGACTGCGCGGCAGGCTGGACTCCTAATCCCCCGCTCCAACCTCTTGCTCCTTCTGGTCTGTGTCTCCCCAGCCGCTTGGATAGGACTCAGGACAATGGCTCCAGGTGCAACCCGAATCTCCGCAGACGGGATTCTAGGAGGCGTGACACACACCTCCCCAGGAAGCCCAGGGTCTTCCTCCTACCTCTCACAGGCAGCCATGCTGGCCGCCACCAGCTCCGTCCAGGGCCAAGGGCACCGTGTCCCTCCCAGGTCTGTTCCACTGGCCACTTTGGGCCTCAGTTTCCTCATCTGTAAATTGGGGTGAGGATGCAAGGAAGGAGGCTCTGCCTTACCTCTAAACTCCCTTTGAAAATCGGAGGGGAGCCCCCCGACTATAAAGACCCACCAAGTTTGCTAATGGATCCTCCCTGACTTCCACCTCAGCTTTAAATGCCCTGGGCGAATGACTGATTTGGAAAATCTAGTGACACGTTTGCCCACCTGTGGCCAGCAACCCACCATCAGTCCATCCTCATATATTTATATTTATATTTAAATTTATATATATATTATAAATATATAATTAAATTAATCTATAATTAAATTTATATATTATATTACTATAATATATATAAATTATATATACATATATTTATATATTGAGCTGCTACCATGTGCACAAGGCTGTTCGTTTGGGACCGGAAGAGAAGAGGGAGCTGGAATGGCTTGGAGCAGTCTTGGTGGGGGTGGGCTCCAGCAGCTGGTGGGCGTCCCTGGCCCAGGATTCCTGTAACAGCAGGTGTAGGAGATCAGCCGCTTGGGGGAGGGGGAGGACAATCAGCCAGGAACAGAATGAGTCTGCAGGAGGATTCTCCCATCCAGGCAGGAACCAGGCCAGACCCTGCTCAGCCTCCGAGATCCGACAGGATGGGGCGTGCTCACGGTGGAATGGCCGTAGACATGGCAGGAAGATTCAATTGCTTGCGGTTTATGTAAATACCAAGCTAAGGACACCTGTACTGCTGGGACGGGGTGGCGGCAGATCGGTAGATGGTAGTAACAGGATGACTGTGGTGACGGTGACATGTAGCAAGCCCTCAGGAGGCGTGGGCCCTGGTCTAGGTCAAGAGTGTAACCTCACTAGGAAATGGGGTTACTGCAGACGTAAGATGATGTCCTCTGGGCGGGCCCTAACCCAGTGTGGCTGGCCAGGCGGTCATTAGAGGAGAGACTCAGGGACATGCAGACGGAGGGCACCGTGGACCACGGGGGCAGAGACTGAAGTCGTCTGTCCAAGTCTCGGGAGTCCCAGAGCGGCTGGGGGAGGCGGGAAGCGTCTTCCCGTTGAGCCTTCCAGAGCGCAGCCCCGTGACACTGGGTCTTGGGCTTCCAGCTTCCACAGCTGTGAAAGGGTGCACTTCTGTTCCAAGCCATTCTTCGGTGGCAGCTCTAGGAAGTTAGTGCCCCACCTTTGAGCCAGGGAGCTCGGCCGCTCAGGTGCCTGTCTAGACCGCAGCTGGCTAGGGCCAGAGCTGACCCCCGGCACCTCACTGCCCAGGATTTCAGAGAGAACCACCGTGCGGGGCAGCTGCGAGGCCTCCCCAGGGCGCCCGGACCCTGCCCACCCTGGGCATGGGGTGTTTGCTCACAGTGGCCCCCGTGGGTGTCCTCGGGATGGGCTGAGCTGGGGGGGGGGGACTGTCCTGCTGTCTCCCAGTCTGATGTCCTCCTCCCACCCAGGATGGGGCCATCGGTGTCTACACTGGACTAAATAGTGTCCCCCAAATTCGTGCCCAACCGGAACCTGTGAATGTGAACTTACTAGGAAACAGGGTCTCTGTGAGTAGAATCGTTAAGACGGGGTCATGCTGGGTTAGGGTGGGTCCTGATCCAACCTGGCAGACGTCCTTCTAGGAGGAAAATTGAACACAGGGATGCAGACACACAGGGAGCGGCAAGAGGCAGAGACCTGAGTGGTGTGTCCCCAATCAAGGAGGGTTAAAGAGGGCTGGAGCCTCCAGGAGCCGGGAAGTGACAAGGACTCCTCGGATCTTCAGGAGGACACAGGACCTGCAGATGCTTCCTTTTCAGACTTCTAGAACTATTTTCAGCCTCTAGAACTCTGAGAGAATCCATTCCTATTGTTTTAAAACACACAGTTGAGCTGGGCGTGGTGGCACACGCTTGTAATCCCAGCACTTGGGAGGCTGAGACAGGAGGATCACAGATTCACTGCCAGCCTCAGCTACTTAGTGAGGCCCTCCATAACTCAGTGAGACCCCTGCTTCCAAAATAAAGAATAGAAAATAGGGCTGAGGGTGTAGCTCAGAGGTAGAATACCCCTGGGTTCAATCCCAGTCCTGTAAAATCAATCAATCACACAGTTGAACCCGGCATCGTGGTACATGCTTGTAATCCCAGCACTTGGGAGGCTGAGACAGAAGAATCACAGGTTGGTTGCCAGCCTCCGATACTTAGTAAGGCCCTTCACAACTTAGTGAGACCCCGTTTCAAAAATAAAGAATAAAAAATAGGGCTGGGGGTATAGCTCAGAGGTAGAATGCCCCTGGGGTCCACCATCCCCAGTACTGCAAAATAAATAAATAAATAAATAAATAAATAAATAAATAAATAAATAAATAAATAAATAAATAACACACAGTTGAATCCAGTGTGGTGGTACATGCCTGTAATCCCAGCACTTACGAGGCCGAGACAGGAGAATTGTAGGTTCCAGGCCAGCCTCAGTAACTTGGTGAGGCTCTCAGCAACTTAATGAGACACTGTTTCAAAACAAAAAATAAAAAGGGGCTGGGGTTGCTGCTGAGAGGTTGATTGACCTCCCTAAATTAAATCCCCAGTACAAAAAAGAAAAAAAAAAGGCAGGCAGGCAGGCTGGCACAATTTGTGGCAATTTTTTACGGCAGCCCTTGGAAATGGCTAGGCTCCTTACCCAAGGGACCAGGCTGGAGTCCCTTCATCCGCAGTGGGTGGAGGACCTAGGGCAGCTCAGCTTCTTCCTCCAGAACCTCAGTCTCCTCTTCTGCTACGTGGAGACACAAATCCCCCCCCCCCCAAGCCTGGACTGAGGCGCCAGTGCCATCGACTGTGATCGGGAAGGGTCTGACCCTCAAAGTCCTTACCACGCTATCATAGACGGAGTTGACAGTAAATGTCAGTCACCTGGTCCGTGTGTGGGCGCTGTTCTAAGCTGGGACCCATGGAGAATAAGAGAGACAAGGCCTTTGTCCTCGCGAGTTTCAGTCTATGGGGGATGGGGACAGCAGGGAGAGAGACCGCAAGTGAGTCGCTAACCTGGATAATTTCCGAGAGTAAGCGTTGGGCGGTGGGGCTGCGCCTCAGGCCGGCCGCTGGAGTTCCTGCTTCCAGGCCTTTCCTGGAACGCGGACAAGGCTGTCTCCCCCTCCCCGCTGCGCAGGGCCAGTGCTAGTCCACCCATAGCTCCCTTCATTATGTGGCCAGAAGGCGCCTGAGGAAGCGAGCAGAGGCTCTTCAGCCTCTTCCACAGACAACAAGTATGCACCTGCTGTATGCAGGCCCCAGGAGGAGGCTGAAAGCACCGATAGAAAGTGTACAGCCTCTGCCCACTCCAGTTCTCGAGGCTGCATGCTGAAGCCCACAGCCCGCGGGCTGGGCGGCTGACAGTCTCCGGGTCTGGAGGGGAGTGCTGCTCCTCCCAAGGCCTCCTCCCCGGTTCCTGGTGGCTCGCTGGCCGCCCTGGCTTTCCTTGGCTTGTCTAGGCTGTGCTGGACCTTGCCTTTATCCTTGATCCTTACATGGTGTTCTCTTAGTGTGTAAGCATCTCTGTGACCAAACTCTCCACCTTTGTGTGTGTGTGTGTGTGTGTGTGTGTGTGTGTGTGTGTGTGATACTAGGGATTGATCCTAGGGACATTCTACCTCTGAGCTACACCCTCAGTCTCTTTTGTTTTTATTTTGAGACAGGGTCCTGCTAAGCTGTAAAGGCCTCCCTAAGTTGCTGAGACTGGCCTCGAATCTGTGATCCTCCTGTCTCAGCCTCCCATGTACTGGTATTACAAGCGTGCGCTGCTGCGCCTGGCTCAAACTTCCCCTCTTACAGACACTTGTCCTGTTGGATGAGGGCCCGCCTTACATCTGTCTGTCCTCCACAATGCCGCTTTGTCACATACACCTTCTTCCTAAGGACACAAGATGGCAGCCTGGGGAGGTGATACGTCTTGCTGGGTCACCAGCAGGCGGAGGGACAGGGATTTCAGACCTGCCGGATCTTTGTCGCCTGAGTGTGGCGGGCTTACTGAGGCCTGTCTCTGTCCTGCTGGGCTAGGCCTGCTGTCCTCGAAACCCCACATGGGTCAGGCCATAAGACAGCTCCTCTGACCCTGGGAACCAAGGGGGCCGTGGAGGCCGAGGACCAGCACCGCTGTGAAACGCAGATTCCCAGGGTCAGCAAGGCCTTCGTCCCCGTGTGTGAACGTGTCCCTCGCTGTGGGGACAAGAGGGTCTGGACCACACGGTAGCTCTTGTTGGCAGAGGAAGGCTGCCCCTGCCCCACAGCCCTCTGGGTTCCGGGGATCGGGGCCTGGCCCGTGTGGTCAGACACGTCCCTCTGAGCTTGCCAGCCCCTCCCCCAGGCTGGGCTGATCGATGGCTGGGCGGCCGCCAGGTACAGAGGATGCCGATTGTGCAAGGTCTGCTTTCCAAACGCCCAGCTGCCTTCCAGGGACAGGATGGGGCACAGCGTCCCTGCTCCTGCTCCCGTCCCAAGCGCCTGGCCCTTGGAAGTTGCTGGTGGGGGCCAGGGCCCGGGAGAGGGGAGGCTGTGGGCAGAATTGTGGGGGCTCGGGCTCAGGCCCAGGGGTCAGGGAGGGTACCCCCGGTTCTCCAGTCCTAACCCGCTGTGTCCTGCAGCTCTGGGCGACAAGCACCCTTTCCTGGTTGGTCAGGAGGGGTGGTGCTCTGCAGTGAGCAGACCAGGAGGGCAGCTCAGAGGAGTCACAGAGAGCCCCCCAGGCCCCCAGCCCAAAAGGCCAGGCCAGCCTCCACCCAGGGGGCACCCCGGAGTGTGTGTGATCACCTACACTCTGCACACCTCACACCACACACACACTTCACACACACTTCACACACCTCACGCTACAAACATCACATTCTGCACACAACTCACACTATATACCATGCACCCACACACTTCACCCACACATACCACACACGCCACACCTCACACCACATATTCAAACTGATGCAACTCACACCGCACCCCACACACATCTCACACCACACATCACACCCACCTCACACACACTACATACCTGTGCACCTCATACCACACACCACACACCTCACACTCACACAACCCACACTCCTCACACCACATGCCTCATGCCACACACACCTCACACCACATATTTCACACCCACACAACTCACACCGCATACTTTAAACTGACGTAACTCACACCACACATCACACCCACCTCACACACACTACATACCCGTACACCTCATACCACACCCCACACACCTCACACACCACACACCTCACACCCACACAACCCCCACACACAATTCACACCCACACGCCTCAAAGCACAAACTTCACACCTACACACCTCACACCACACACAGCTCACACCATACGCTTCACACTTCACACACTCCTCACACCACAAACATTTCACATCACACACAGCTCACACCCACATACCTCGTACCCCACGCTTCACACACCGTACACACCACACACTTCACACACCTCATGTTCCACAAACATGTACTGCACACTGTGAGAACACACATTTGTATGCACACACACACCCCTCATGCCCATACACACTGCACTCCATACACAAACACGTCACACATACATGAACACATACCCAATGTGGTATATGTATACCTCACCCCACACTGTGCACAGACAATTAGCACATACTCACCCCACTTAATACACATCTCCCAACATGCATGCCACACACATACCTCCACACGCCACACTGCACAGCCTGGAAGCCGCATGTCTACATATGCTGGGTCCCAGGTGGACACACCCTGTCCTGGCCTCAGGATGCCCGAGACTGAAGGTCAGCCCCCTGCCGTGACAGGCGCCTCGAAGCCCGTACACGCCCAGCAAACCCCAGCGCACACCGCGTGCTTCAGCACACACCCGAGTGAAACCCTCGTCTCTACCGCAGCACAACTGCAAAGCGAGCCACACATGTAACTTTTCTTGTAGTCACATAAAAACATGCAAAAAAATAGGTGAAATTAGTTTTAGTAATAAATTTCACTTAACCCAAGATAGTGAAAAGGTTGCCATGTCAATGTGCGATCGATCTAGAAATGTTTGTCGGGATGGGATACGTTCTTTGTTTGCACTGGGTCTTGGAAACCTGGTGTGTATGGGACCATGAGCCGGCCTCAGGTCAGACTGGCCATGTCCCACAGGCTCAAGAGCCACTCGGGCTGGTGGCCACCATCATGGGCAGCAGGGCGCTATAAAATACGGCAGCAACTCAAGTGATGCCCAGCTAAACAGAAGATGGCACCAACCCCACCTCCTCGTCCTCCTCTCTTGTCCTGAGTACATGGGCCCAGCCTCCTCTCTCTTGGGTCAGTGGGTCCTCTGCTCTCATCTGTCCAGGTAAGCAGAGTGGCACAAGCCCCTGGCCTCACCTGCACGGGCCTCCGCACAGCCTCCGATCCCCAGCTCCCCCTCATCCTCTTGGGGACCAGGGGCTGTAGCCAGGCAGGAGCGTCACCAGGCAACGGGCCCCGGGGGAGAGCTCAGATCTCCTGCACCTGCTTGCCAGGCTCAGTGGCGCTTGCAGGGCGGGGCGGGGCGGGGCGGGGCGGGTCTCCTGCCTCTGCTGTTTACCTGCGCTCAGTCACAGGGCTGATCCCGGACCCAGCAGGAGCCCATGGAGCTTGGGGCCACAGGCCATAGGGGACAAGGGCCGGACACCTCGGCCATGGCTCTGGGCCATTGATCCAGTGCAGGCTGGCCAGGTGGGGGTGGCGAGACCTTGGCCTGACAAACAGAGGCGCGGAGGCCGGCACGCAGGCCCGGCACCCGCCCGCCGCTCCGGAAGGTAAGCAGGGGCCTCGGGGTTGGGGGACCTGGAAAGAACCTGGTGGCAGTGTCCCCTCTGAGAGGCAAACCTGGCCTCTGCGGCCAGACAGGGACCTGGAGCAGGAGGCAAGGGGCGCGGAGCTGGGGCGGGGGAGGTTCGGGGCGGAGCGAGCCCAGCGTGTGGAAGGCTGGGCCGGTGGCAGAGGGGCCTCGGTGCCTGGGGCTGGGCGGTCCGGGTCTCAGGTGGGCAGAAACGGGAAAGGCCTCACCTATGGTATTGACCACACTGGCAACACGGCCGTCCCCCTCAGCCAGCAGCCATAGCCGGGCTATGAGACAGACCCAGAGCCCCACACTGCGGCCGTGTGTGGGCCTCCACACAGGGCCCTTGGACACAGAGTCAGCTTCTGTGTGTGCGTGCAAGGGTGTGTGTAGCAAGGGTGTGCAGCTACAGGTCCATGTGTCATGAATGGGTGTGCATATCCCTCAGTGTGCTTCCACCTGTGCGTCTGCGTGTGAGTTCAGGAGTGGGTTTATGTGTGTGGTGGAGACTCCCACCCAGGCCCCCGCACGCTGAGGAGCACGGCTACGGTAGCTCCTAGCTGCGAGTCCCTCTGGGCACCGGTGGTCAGCACCGTGCCTCCTGCAGTGCTAGGTCAACAGCCCTGCTCAGCTGTGCCCTGGCGCAGTGATTTCATTTCCTCCTGCCTCAGTTTCTCCAACTATGAAATAAATAGAGGCAGCAAAGCAAACGTCCCAGGATGCTCGAGGTGAAATGGAACGTAGAGTTGGCTTGCCGGGTACAAGACTGGCTCACAGCAGGAGTTCACATGTAGTGGTTGGAGCCAGATGTGCACAGTCAGTACCCAGCCCTGGTGGGGACCAGACTCACCCTAGCCAGCTCTGTCTCCAGCGGGCAGACAGGAGAGAGTGAGGAGCAGGTGTGTGTGTGTGTGTGGGGGGTCCACGTGCTCCCAGCAGGGGAGACGGTTACCATGGCAATTAGGGCATGGTCCCTCCTTCCAGAGGGACAGAGATGATGCCCTCACAGTGAGCTGTGCATTAATGGGGTGGCCGCCCCTCCTGTGACACTCAGGGAGAGCCACCAGGAGGTGCTGTCTCAGCTGGGTGTGGCGGGGCCACATGAGAGCTGGCCGGCCAGGCAGGAAGAGGAGGGTGGGGACGCGTGGCTGTGGACCAGACCTCATGGGGGTCAAGGCCCAAGGCAGGCTCTTTGCCCGGCGCTTGGTGGGTAAAGCATGCTCCCCTCCTCCCTGCTAGAATCGTGACCAAGAGAAAGTCAAGGTGATGGGGACCAAGGGAGGAAGGAGGCGGAGAAGAGAGCGGGCCACAATGGGAGCTTACTGTTCATTCTAAAACCACTGAGTGAAGCCAGGCGTGGTGGTGCACACCTGTATTCTTAGCCACTCAGGAGGCTGAGGCAGGAGGATCACAAGTTCAAGGCCAGCCTGGGCAACTTAGTGAGATCCTGTCTTAAAAATATCTTATTTAGATGGGTGTGGTAGCACACAACTGTAATCCTAGTACTTGGGAGGCTGAGACAGATTGCAGGTTCAAGGCTAGCCTCAGTAACCTAGTGAGACCCTCAGCAACTTAGTGAGACCCTGTTTCCAAAAAAAAAAAAAAAAAAAAAGAAAGAAAGAAAAGGCTTGGGGTGTAGCTGGAGGTAGAATGCCCCTTGGTTCAATATCTAGTACCAAAACGGAAAAAATTAAAGGACTGGGGATATAGTTCAGTGGTAGAACACTTCCTAGCATGTGCATAGCTCTGGGTTCCATATCCTACTGAAGAAAGAAGAAAGGAAGGAAGGAAGGAGGGAAGGAAGGAAGGAAGCAAGGAGGAAGAAAACAATCAGCCCCTTGCCCAGCTCTGCGCCGGGAGCAGGTTGTGCAAGTATGAACACAACAAAGCCCTGCTCTCATTTTTTTTTTTTTTTTTTTGTGGTACTGGGGATTGAACTCAGGGGCATTCTACCTCGAGCTACACCCCCCCCCCCCAGCCCTATTTTTTATTCTTTATTTTGAAACCAGGTCTCACTAAGTTGCGGAGTGCCTCACGAGGTAGCTGAGGCTGGCCTCGAACCCAGATCCTCTGGTCTCAGCCTCCCGAATGCTGGGATTACAAGCGTGCGCCACCACGCCCGGCTAGCCCTGCTCTCATACAGCTGACAGGGAGGAGACGGAGGACACATTAGCATATCATGCAACTTAGGTCCCAAGAAGTGCTATAAAAGCCAGGTGTGGTGGCACACACCTATAATCCCAGTATTTGGGAGGCTGAGACAGAAGGATCCCAGATTTGAGACCCGCCTGGGGAAGGTAGCAAGACCTTCCATAACTTAGCAAGATACTGTTTCAAACTAAAAAATAAAATAGGGCTGGGGGTGGAGCTTGTAGGTGGTTCAATCCCCAGGACCACACACAAAGAAGTTACAAGGAGATGCTGCAGAGAGAGTGTGGTCAGGAAGGCTCCTTTGCAGGGAGGACATTTGGACAAAGACTTAAAGGAAGCCAAGGTGCAGTCCAGGCAGAGGAGATGGCAAGTGCGGAGGCCCTGGGTCCAGCAGGAGCTGGGTGTGGCTACAGTAGAGCGGGGAAGAGGACAGGAAGCCACACAGGGTCCCTTTGGGTCTCGCTCTGGGTGGGTGGGAGCCATGGAAGGCTTGTGAGCAGAAGGGGGGACATGGTGATGTCAGCTCTGGCAGTCGTGACTGAGTGTGCCGGTGCGGGTGGGGGTGGTCGGATGACTGGCTGTCACAGGACTCAAAGTGACAGACGTGTGATAAGATGATGGGGGGGGGCAGTGGCTCCGATGGGCCACGGAGGTGCCAAGTAGGGCTTGGGCTCTGGAGCATTTGGAAGGTAGGGCCGTGGACTTTTCTGCTGTGCTGGACCCTGGGAACAGCAGGGGAGCCATCTTGTGATAGAGAAGGCTGCTCCTTCCTGCTGGTTGAGACGTCTGAAGGGTCGGGATGGGCCGCTTTGTTTACCATGAGCCCCTGGATGGGCCGCTCTGTTTACCATGAGCCCCAGTCGCCCATCTGGAGCTCAATAGACGTGAGGCAACTCAGGAACTGAACTTGGGGCTCCGTAGGCTGGCTCGGCTCCTGGCCCAGACTCCAGCCTCCCGATCCCGGCCTCCTGGAGGCAGCAAGGTGCAGGAGTGTGGAGACCCGGCTGTGTCATTCGTTCCTCCTGTCATCCATCCTTCATTCACACGGCAGGTCCCCTCTGGGTGCCCATGGCCGGCCCTGCTGAGGATGGAGCCCAGGGCCTCGTGCATGCTAGACAAGTGCTAACCACTTAGCCACACCCCGCCCGGGTCCTGCTTCTCTTCAGGGGGACATGGTTGACGTGATCAAGGGCTGCCCAGGGAAGAGGGCTCCGCAGGCAGGGCCCTGGATCCCTGGGAAGGGCTCCCCGCAGTCCTTCGGGCCCAGGATGCAGCTGCACTCAGACAGGCTCCCCTGGGCCTGAGAAGTGATGGGAATTATGGGGGGGGGGCAGCCTGGCTGCAGCGGGTCCTGGAGGCCCAGCAAGGGGATCAGGGACGGCAGGTGGCCAGGAGCCAGGAAAGGATCTGAGCAGATGAGTGACAGGGCTAGGCAGGGCCATCTCTCCGGTGACAACACCTATTGTCACCTGGCTAGGAGGCTGCCCCGGGAGACCAGGTGGGAAGTGATGGAGAGCCCAGGTGAGTCTCCCCCAGCTCACCAATACTTAATCTGAGGCTGCATTAGGCCATGGTGACATTTATGGGTGCCGTAAGAGGAGATGAAAGTCCCCGTGGTCTGGGATCCTTGCTCCCCAGATGGGAGGGGAGGGTCTTCTCCATCCTATAGCAGAACCTGCTTGAGAAGCCAAGTAGTCTGCAGCTTGTTTTGGGGAGCCTGAAGGTAGCTGCGGACTGGGTCACTGGGAGGGGTGACAGCAACTGTCATCCAGTCGTGGTTTGTTAATTAACAGCTCATTTACAGGAGGCATCTCAGAGCAGGGGAGAGAGCAGAGACAGGCACCTGGGTTCAACGCCTGTTTAACCTGCTGTGTGACCTTGGCAAGAGGCTTAGCCTCTCTGGGCTTCAGTATCTCCATCTGTGAGATGCTGCATATTCAAGTCGCATTGGGGAAACAAGGCTGGGAAAAGCCTGGACTGAATTGTCTGTGGAACGCATGAGGTGTCCGTGTCCTCGTCCGTGGCCTGGGTCCAGAAGCCTGAGAGGCGTCTGCAGGTTTGAGTGAGGTGCCGCACAGGGGGCAACAATGTCACCCCCCATGCATGACCGAGGACTAAATGAGACATGTGCTATCCTCCCGAGGCGCGCATGAATATTGACATGTGTTCCCGTTCCTCGGCCCCTAGAGACTCAGCCATTTCCAGCTCTGCTGTTTCCCTGCAGGATGCCCAGGGCCGAGGCCCCCCAGGCGGCTGGTGGGCAGGGCGATGGCGGCGACGGGGAGGAAGCAGAGCCGGAGGGGTTGTTCAAGGCTTCCGAAGACTCCAAGAGGAAAGCCCGGGACTACCTCCGCCTGGCGCCCCTGTGGCTGGTCCTGGTCCTGCTGGCTTCGGTGGGGGTGATGCTCTGGTATTTCCTAGGTAATAGCACGGGCCGCCTGGGCAGGCCACCTGGGCGAGGTGCCTGGGGAGCACTGGGGGCGGCAGCGGGGAGCACTGGGGGCGGGTCACAATGCCAGCTCAGCAACAGACCCCCGTGCACTCTTGGGCCGAGGCATTTCCTCTCTCTGTGTGTCTGTGTCCTTCCGGGCGGGCGTGCTGCTGGGCCTCCACGCTAGGTCCTGTGGCTCCAGTGTGCAGCCGGGCCCTCCTGGCTCCCTGCTCTTAGGAACCAACAAGCCTGAGGTGTGGAGACATTACCTTCCCTGGCCTGCTGGCCTCCTGGGCTACCCAGGGCTCGCAGCCAGCCCGGCTCTGCTGCAGGAGGCCCAGAGGGGCGGGCCTGGTACTGATGGGAGCCTCTGCACACCGGAGCCCAGCCGGGCCGCTCCTCTAGGGAGGGGACCACGTTTCTGTGGCCTCTGGGTCTGCAGCATGAAGGAGGGATGCAGGGGCACAACAGAACAGCCAGGCTTGGGGACTCCCCTTGTCTCTAGCTTTGGCCCTCCATCCCTGGTGTCAGGACCTTCCCTCAGCGCTGTGGGCTGAGGCTCCCCCTCCCACCGGCTCCTGCATGGCACAAATATCACCAACACCTGCGAGGACCTTCCCTGAAACTCGTGGGGAATGGCTCTCATGCCCCCGGCTCTTGGAGATGGGAAGAAATGCATTACCACAATTAGACCGTGCCTGTGAAAATGCTCCCCATACCTTGTAGAAGAGTCATTCATTCATTCACTCATTCATTCATTCATTCATTCACTCATTTAGTGCCAAGCACCTCCTGTGCAGGGCGCCCGGTGCCCAGTTCTGGGGACAGCCCCTGTTCTGGTGAGTCAGCTGCAGAGCCACACACAATTATAATAGAACCAAGAGCTGAGGGGCTGGGAGCTCTAGAAGAATCCACCAGGCTTGCCAACACCATCAGATTCCCCATTCAACAGTCCAGTGGGATTTCAGGTCCGCTGGAAGCATCTGGGGGACCCACCCTGGCGCAGTCAGTGGGGGTGATAGATCTGCCTAGGCCTCACTCAGAGGGGCCAGGGTGGGGGGGACATGACACCAGCCCCTGGGGGTGACACAGTCAGGGTCCCCAGGCCTGGTGATGACTCACAGATTCTACTCAGAGTGGAGCAACTGCTGTGCACACTTTGCCAGCGGCAGGAAGCCAGCGCCCCAATTAGCACAGGGCTGCGGAGGCCTCGTAGGTGTGGGGGGTAATTAGTCCTCGGGGTAAACCGCAAAGCGCTGGGCTGTGGGGCCAGGAACTCACCTGCCAATTGTCTTCCTCTGCGGAGGAGCCAATTCCTGCCCCCATGGGTGCTCCCCGGGGCTGGGGACCCAGGGGGTGAGTGCGCCCCCCCAAGGGACCGAGGGCACAGGTGGCAGTGGGGAGCACTCCGGATGCTCCTCGTGCCCGGCCCGGCTCTGGCATGTACCAGACAGCGGGCAGAGAGATGGGGGATGGAGACGGGCTGGGGAGACGCTCCCGCCCACCTGGAAGGGAAGATGGGTGGCAGCCGAGGATCCCCGAGCAGGTTCAGCCCCCAGAGAAGAGCAAATGCCGGGGTGGCCTGATCTAGAGCCCTGCTGTGGGGTTACGGAACTCCAGTCTCAGCCAGCACTGTCACTGGGGGATCATGCTGGTCTAGGTTCACTGGTGTACCCCACATGCTAGGGCTTAGCACGTCCTTGTGGAATCCCTGGACAAGCCACGTGGACGGATACACAGAGGTGCTCACCCACGACCTTGTCCTTCAGGGCCACGTCGGTCTCCTGGTCTTCATGTCACCTG
>PVLC010007016.1:0-65739 GCA_004027655.1 Graphiurus murinus | reverse complement strand
TCAGCCTCCTAAATTCTGGGATTACAGGCATGAGCCACCATGCCTGGCTAGAAGGTGATTTTTTTTTTTTTTTTTTTGAACTGGAGATGGAATCTAGGGGCATTCTACCTCCGAGCTACACCCCCAGCCCTATTTTTTATTCTTTATTTTGAAACAGGGTCTCACTAAGTTGTGGAGGACCTCACTAACCAGCTGAGGCTGGCCGCGAACCCGGATCCTCCAGTATCAGCCTCCCAAATGCTGGGATTATAAGTGTGTGCCACCATGCCCTGCTTAGAAGGTGATGTTTAAGTCAAATCCTGGAGCAGATGAGGGAGCCAGGGGCTCTGAGAGTAGAGAGAAGGGCATTGTGGGGCAGAGAGACAGCAGGAGCAAAGGCTGGCAGTGGAGTCATCAGCTGCATTTACAGAAAGTAGGGGGGCCAGAGTGACAGCACAACATGGTCAGGGCTCAAGCAGCAGGATGTGTGGGTGGAACTGCCAGTGCGACTCAGGGAGGAGCTCCTTGGCCATTGAAATGCTTCTGGCTTGAGCTCTGGGCAAGATGGGAGCCACTGAAGGATTTTGAGCAGGTGCATGACCTGCAATGATTTATGTTTTGAATGGATTATTTTGGCTGCTGGGTGCAGAGAAGGATGAAGGAGAGCCTGGGAAGAGCCAGAGATATTTTGGTATACAGGCAAGAGAAACTGTTGGGCCAGGTGGGGAGAAGTGGGTGAATCGTGAATGTATTCTGAAGGTCATGCTGCCGAATTTGCTGGTGAATCTGCTGCAGAGAGTGAAAGAGGAAGGGGTTAGAGATGGCCCTGGGGTTGCAAGCCTGAGCTGCTAGAAGAGCAGGGCTGCTATTTACTGAGATGAGAACTTTACTGAGATGGGAACAGTGAGGAGGGAAGTGGGTTTGGCAGTGAGGGGCATCCATGCTAGACCATGTCTATGAGACTTCCAGGTAGAGGTGTTAGAATTGGCTTTGGGCTGGATGTGGTGGTGTATGCCTATAATCCCAGTACTTGGGAGGCTGAGACAGGAGGATCACAGATTTGAGGCCAGCCTCAGCAACTTAGTGAAACCCTGTGTCAAAATAAAAAAATAAAAAGACCTGGGGGTATAGCTTGGAGGTAGAATGCCCCTGGGTTCAATTCCCAGTATAAAAAAAAAAAAAAAAAGGGCCTTGGTTGTGCAAGTCCCAGGGCTGAGGGCTGGGCCTTGCCGATTTTCCCAGGCCAGAGAGCTGAGGAGGAAACAGCTGTTTCAGTCAGCTTTCTCACTGCTATAATTCCAAATACCTGACCACCACACAACATGGAGGAAAGAAGACTTATTCGTTCACAGTTCTGGAGGTTTCAGGGGTTCAGTCCTCATCAGGCCAGGTCTGCGGAGGTCAGGGCATGGCAGTGGGAAGTGGAGAGATGGACTAGCATGATGTGAGCTGCTCGCACACCAGGCAGGCCAGAAGCAGAGCAAGCAAGCAAGGGGATTCCCCAAGACCACACCCCTAGGGACCCACTTCCTCTAGCCACACCCACCTGCCTAGGTTACCACCCAGTAAATCTACTATAATGGATTTATCTACTGATGAGATTACAATCTGCATAACTTAATTACATCAATTCTGAACGTTAATACATGAGCTCTTCAAGGGACATTCTGTATCTAACCATAACATCAGGAAAAAAATTTCTTCTTGTTGAATAAGGAAATGAATGAAAGGGTGACTGGATCGACTTTGCCACACTCATGGGCAAGCTTTGTCATCCTTACTGGGCCATTACCATGTCCCCTTTGGGTTTGGTCTCCATGAACCTCAACCCTCATGGCCTCTGACCCCTCCTCCATGTTTCCTCAGCTCTGCCTAGTCTCTCCAGGGTCTCTGGCTGCCCTGCTCCTGCCTAGAAGACCTAACCCTCCTCCCCATTCTATTCTTTGCCTGCTACGCTGCTGTATTCCTGGGACTCTCTCCCTGAGTACAGCCTGCCTTTTCCTTCCATGCCAGCTCCTTCTGGTGAGGGTCCTTGCATGCAGATGCACTGCTACCCCAGCCTGCAAGGGCAGCTCCATCCATGTGCCCGACAGAGCTCCTGTACCACCCTTCTTGCTTAGAGGAGGGCACCCACAGGATGGATGCAACATGAGGCCATGTGTGTACTAGAAGTGGGCTCGGTGGTTTTGGGAAAAAATTCTAGAATCTGGTACCCAGAGTGTGGTTGGAGGGGGTATGCAGGCTCCAGGTGGGGCCCAGGAATTTAGGGTTCCCAGGGAAGGAGGATGGGTTCTGGGAATGGGTCACCTACAAGTGGTAGGAATCTCCCCCTCCCGCCTGCAGGGTGTCATTTCTTACTCTTTATAAAGAAGTAAAGAGGTATCTTTCATGGTTCTTGTGTGATAGGGGTCTCCTTAGCGAGGGCTGTTTCAGAGGGAGGTAGTTGATCCTCCATCCTCCACCACCTTCTGAGCACTCAACTTGACATCTCTCCTTTTTTTTTTTTTTTTTTTTTTTGTGGTACTGGGGATTGAACCCAGGGGCATTCTTTCCAATCTATACCCCCAGCCCTATTTTATATTTTTATTTTTGAAATAGGGTCTGCCTAAGTTGCTGAGGCTGGTCTTGGACCTGTGATCCTCCTGTCTCAGCCTTCCATCCAATTACTGGGATTATAGGTGTGCACCATCATGCCCGGCTCATCTCCCCCTCTTTATATGGCCGTTCACTGAGGTCAGGGGTTTGTTCTAGACAGAAGGGTCAGCTTTGTTTTTTCTGCCCTCCCTTTGCAGCCTTCAGAGGCTGCCCACCAGGACCCGAGCTCTGAGACTTTTGTTTTGAAACAGGGTCTTGGTAGGTTGCTGAAAGTCTTACTAGGTTGCTGAGTCTGGCCTTGAACTTGTGATCCTATCTCAGCCTCCCAAGTACTGAGATTACAGGTGTGGGCCACCACACTTGGCTACAGAGGGCTTTCATGATTAAAGGACAAGCCCAACTTGGAGAAGGATGGGTGGTCCAGAAGCCAGTGGCGGGCACTTTGGGTTAGCAGCCTCCCCAGTGCACTGGTTTGAGGTTCTCCATATCTGAGCCCTATTCCCCACTGGGCCAGGAGTTGAAGGCAGATGAACACACACACACACACACACACACACACACACACACACAGGAGTAGCCAAGACACTTTCCTTTAAAAGGTTTTGATTTATTAGTCTTTTCTGAAGCAGTTAATTCTCTTTTCATGTTTTAAAAAAAGATGTGTGTTTCATCCAGAGTTATACCAAAGTGATTAAAATGAATTTTCTCCTGGGAATACAGCTTCCCAGATCAGAAAAAAAAATTTTTTTTCAATTAACCACAAAAATAAAACCCAAAGAGAACATCAACAATCAAACATAATCCCCAACTATCCAGGACAAAAAATAAAATATTTATTGATCTATCACAGCGAGACACAAAGAGATGGGCGGGTGGGACGGGACATGCTCTGTAGTACAGTGGCTTGGGGGAGGGACAGGGGATACAGTACTACGTGTGGGGAGACCCAGGCTGGAGACAAGAGTCCTGTGGCCCCAGCCTCACAGCCCCTCACACCTGGGCCAGCGTCGGGGGTGTGTGGTGGGGGTGGAGGCAGGGCATGGGCCGCCATGACGGGTTGACCAGGTTGATGGGGGGGAGGGTGCCCAGCCAGCTAGTGGCGCCAGGGAGTCAACTGGGGCGAGGGTGGGTGGATGGACAGGTGGATGGATGGGCAGATGGATTCCACAAGAACAAGGGAGCTAATCCCAGTGTGGGCGAGGGGTCTTCTGACTCCAAAGGCACCCCAGATGTGGGGAACAGCCATTGGTGGTGGGGAGGGAGGTTGAGTGGACCCAAGGAGAGGGGGGACGGTGTGACCGAATCCAGCTTTGAGGCTTGAGGCGCTTGGGTACCAACTGGACCACAGCCAGGGTTGGATCCTGATGGGCAGGGGGAGGTGGGGCTGCCCATGAAGCATCGGCACCATCTTTAGAGGAGCCCTGGGGGCGGGGGTTCCCCCAAAGGCTGCCCTTCCCTCCTCCCTCCCCCCAGGAAGGTGAAAGCACCAGCAGTAGCACCAATTTCCCCTGGAGATGGAGACTGTGTCGGGGGGGAGCTCCTGGGTGGGAAGGGACGGGGCAGCGGGCCAAGCCCACCCACCCCTGGTATCTGAAGTCGGGGCACGTGGCCACCCGTTCTCTTGCTTCCTTGTCCTGTGGATTTCCAGGGCCGCCGGCCTGCGGTCCCCTCCCGGGTGGGGACTGGGGGGATGGGGTGGGGTCACAGAGGGTTTACATTCTCCACCAAGCAGTAGCACCAACGTTGATGAGGTCGTGAATCAGGAGTCCCGGAAGCTCACTTTCTCTTCCGGCCGCAGGATTTTCCCAGGCAGGCCCCACCTGGGCAGGGAGGCGCACACACCAGTCGGTTTGGCCCCTCTGGGTTGGTTTTTCAAGCCCCCACCTGCTCTGACTACCTCCAACAGAGGCTCCAAGAAGCCAAGAGAAACGGACCAGGCCCAGGGACAAATTCTGAGCATTGAACAAACTCCCATGGGGCTGGCGGGATGTGACTGAGGAGATCAAGGGTCAAGAGGAAAGGAGCTGGCCTGGGCAGGGTCTCCATCCTCTGAGTCTGTTGCTTCTGGGCAGCCTTTTAGGAAAGGACTCAGAGCAGCATCCATGAGATTGGGTGAAGGGGAAGTGCATGGTGTCTGGCAGGAAGCCAATCAATAAAAGGGGGAGCGGGTCTTATACACATCATCCAGTGGATGAGCTAGAAGTGGACCCAGTACTCTCAGGCAGAATCTGATTGGCAAACTTATTTCTGGGTATAGGCGGTGGCAGTGGAGTCCAGTGTAGTTCCGGACCCTGCTCCAGGCAGGTGTGGCTCATCACTGCCACCTGGTGGCAGCAAGCGGATGAGTAGGGGAGAGCCGGTCCAGGCAGAGTCAGGTGTCTCTCTCCCAAGCTCATCGTGGGTGTTTTGAAAGCACCTTGATAGGGCCACAAGCACCAACTGGGGCTTGATGGAGAGCTAGCATACCGGGAAGGGTCAGTCTGCGCTTGTCCCTGTCCTGCCCACCTCTGGCCTCAGTTGCCTCGTCTGTGTAGGGGGAGGGGTATGGGAGTTGGAAGGGAATCCACAGGGGCAGAACTCCTTGAGGCATCGGGAGGCCCTGGGGGCCCCACACATCTCCCAGAGGCTTGTCTGCATCTTTGAGCAAGGAGTGGTTCGGCTTTAGCTAGTGGTCTCCGTCCTCCCTGGCTGGCCTGGGGTGCCTGAGGGCCCCTGCTCACCCCCTTGGGTTTGCCTGGTGCTAGGGCTCGTGCCTGTCCCATCAGTTCTCTTTCCCTGCCTGTCTCTGTTCTTCCCTTCTCTTTCCCAGGCTCCTCTCTGCCGGTGGAGTGGGCAGCTGCCAGGGGACTTGGGGATGCATGGCCAGGCCTGGCCCGGGCTGAGTCCAGAGGGGTGTGGCCTGCACCCAGCTCTGAATATCTGTGTTGGAGGTAGACGGGATGGGAGGGAGGTATCTAGACCCCCAACCTCTACACTCCCTCTTGGGCCTCATCCAAATGTGCCGCCCCTCTTTTGGACCCAGGCTGGTGGACTCTGTCCTTGGCTCCTGTCTCTGCCCCTCACTCCCCTGCCTGCCTCTTCCAGTGGCCGAGTCTATACTTACCTTGGTATCCCAGGGCTCCCAGGGCCCCTCCATAGGACTTGGGGGGTTTTCCTGCAGGGAGAGGATGGGATTGGGGAGAGGGCCAGGTTTTCCTGCCCCTCCCAGCACCCCCACAGCGTGCTTGGCCTGTCTTGTCTTAGTGGGTTCTAAAGACCCCGTGCCCCAGCCTGCCACCACCAGACCTCTCAGGTCCAGCCACGCCCCTTTCGCCCAGAGCCCAAGCCCGAGAGGCCTGCCAACGGCCGGGTACTCCAGCCCACCCCAGTCAGACCCAGCGTGCAGTCCAGCCTCAGCCTGGCCCTTGTGCTGGCTCCAGGCTGCCCCCTCCCTTGCCCCCTGCTTGCTCTTCTCTCTTTATGGGAACCTGTCAATCTTTCCAAGCCCCAGGGTGACCTCGCTCCCTGTCTCACTTCCAATGCCCATTCAAGTGCCAGGCTGGGAACCCTAGAAATCAGGGCTTGGTTCCTTCTGCACCATTGCAGGGTGGGAATGGCTTCTGCCATTCCCCTGGGGGTTCCCTCCAGCCCAACCCATATGAGAGGGCCAGCCCAGGGCCACTGCCATACTGGCCAGTCCCTCAACAGGACTCTCCCCCACCTCCACCCTGTAGGAATACAGGGCCTGGGGCCCCCAGACATGAGATGCTTTCTATTTCAGACTCACCACCAACTCCCAGGCCCCCAGCACCACCACCTACAAAGGCAAGGAGAGGGACTGTGAGTGTACCCACTTCCGGGGGACCCCATTCCCTCCCTGACAGCAAGGGCCCAGCCTGAGGCCAGCGCAGGGTGTGGGGGGAGAGGGGCCTGGTTCTGGGCTTGGGTGCCAGGAGCTCTGGGTCTGTAGCCTCCCTGGCACTCTGGAACCTTAGTTCACCTCGTGTGGAATGTAGTGGGGAAGCTATCTGTCCCCCAGGGACCTTGAGAGGCATGGTGTGAGCTTAAGAAAAGCTGAAGTTCCTGTCCTCGGGGAGGAAGGAGACAGGACCGGGGGCCGGGGGGGCGGGGTTGTGTCAGCTCGGGGTCTGACCGCCTGTGACCTGATGTCTGGGGGTCCACCCCTGGATACCGGCTCAGCCCCTCTGAGCAGGAGAAGGAACAGGGGATCAGGGAGGACCCGGCAGAGTTGGGGACAGGGCCCAGGGGCAGGGCGCCTGGGTGTACCTGGGAAAATGGGAGACAATCCGAAGCCAGGTCTTGTTGCCACTCCTGCAGGGGAGATTTTTGGGGTGGCGGTGGGTAGGGGCAGGCCCTGTTCTGGCCTCGTCACCCAAGCCTCTTGGTCTGGGACCACCTCCTCCCTACAGCCAGGGTGGCTAGCATCCTGCTGTGGCACCCCATGGCCTGGGCTCTGAGCTCAGTGCGTGCTGTCCCTGACCCTCAGGCCTGCCCTTTGTCTGGGGTGCCTCCTGTCCTGGAGTGCCCTGTCCATCCCTGGCCTTGGGTCCTGGTGTGGACACAGGCTCCAGGAGCCCCCTCTGTTAGCCAGACAGGAGCGATAGCCTCAGGCTGCATTGAGGATTACACAGTAGAGCCGGTCTTACCTCCACCTGGGAATGGCCTGGCTCCTAGGACACCTCCAAGGCCAGCAGCACCTGAGAAGAGGGCATCTGGGAGTCAGGACAAGGCACAGGTGCAGGGACTCTGGCACTCCCTCTAGTCCTAGGGTAGGGCTATTCTGGACAAGACCCTCACGGGTGGCTTGAGCTAGGGTGGGGGGTGCTGGGGATAGGGGTGTAATTCACCAGCGGGCCTAGGTGGGGAAGGCCTGGAGGGGCAACTCACCATATTTGGCTGCTTTAGCAGCTGCAGCTGGGGACACACCTGGAGAGAAAGGGGCACAGGAGGGCTGAGGAACGCTGCTGCCTATTCTTCGTTTACCACCTGCCCCCGAGCCACCTCCACGTCCCACTGCCCCTCCTTTACCATCTAGCCTTTCAGTAGCCTTTATTAAGACCCTACTGCGTGTCCGGTCTTGTGGAGCACACAGGAAGAGTCTTGCAGGATGGTTTAGGTAGGGGGACCCTATGACCACCCGATAGAGAGGGAAATGTCAACAAAGGCCCACCATGATGGCGGAGAATTTAAGAAAGGAATTTCTCTCCAGCCTTTGGTTTCCTTGTCTGGAAGATGGGTCTGACAGTCATCGCAAAGAACTCCTCCTCATGGTGCTCAGAGGGTTGGAAGAGAATGGAGAGAGGAGGGTCTGGGACCTCCACTGGCTGTGTGGCAACCCTGGCTTCCACTTGCTCAAGCCCCTGTCTAAAGCAGCAGGAGCCCAGAGGAGAGGGCAAGCCACTCAACCCCAGGGGCAAATGCGTGGAGGTGGGGGGGGGGGTAGCGGGCAGGCAGGGGCAGAGGGGACAGCTCGAGCAAGGGGGTGCTCAAGCTACCATATATAAAGCACCTCTAAAAGGGACTATATGTGCCCTGCTAAGAAACCTTTGCAGAACACCATGGGAAATAAAATCAGACTTGGCTTCGGATTACCTCTCATTTACCCAGCTATGCCCAGGTACCCTGCCCCCTCCCTGGTCCTGTCCTGAGCTCTCCTGGGTTCTTCTTCCTCCTCTGCTCAGAAGAGCCAGGCTGACATCCAGGATAGGAAAGAAAGGCTCTGTCTGTCTGTCTGTCTGTCTCTCTGTCTCTAACACTTTCATGTACATACATGCCACACACTCAAGGATTCCTTACCCAAGCCCCCAACACCTGGGATGGCTCCTCCGGCTCCAAGCCCTCCAACCCCGAGGCCTCCAGCTCCGAGCCCTCCAGCTCCAAGCCCGCCAGCTCCGAGCCCGCCAGCTCCAAGCCCACCAGCTCCTCCCAGGCCTGTGGAGAGAGCCATGCATTAAACTCGCTGGCCAGAGAAGTTGGACAAGAGTCTGTCCGAAGAGGGATGGAGGTGTCATCCTGGGTGGGTAGAGCCTGAGCCCCCAGGCCTTTCGAGGTGACAAAAAGCCAAGCTCTGAAGGGCTGGGAGACAGGTCAGGGACTCTGACTGTAGGATGCTGGTCAGAGCCCCCCCCCCCCAAACAAAACAAAACAAAAAAACCCAGCCAGTGCTCACCATATTGGGCGGCTTTGGCAGCAGCTTTGGCAGCAGCAGCAGAGGCAGCAGGTCCGGCTCCTGGGGACACAGAGGGAGCTCAGGGAGGGACTGTCCATGAGTCTCTGTCTCTCTCCTTGCCCATCTCATCCCAGGGTTGCACCTCACCTGCCACACCACCTGGGACGCCTGCTCCACCAAGAGCCCCAGGCCCTCCTAAGCCTCCGGCGCCTCCAAGGGCCCCAGGTCCCGCTGCTCCTGTGGAGAGAGGATAGGGGATCAGTCCCCATTTCTAGAGGATGGGTCTCCCCATCCCAGGGACACATGGCAAGTTGAGAGGTGGCAGAGGCCATGTGACCGAGTGGGAGGAGCACTGGATAGGAAGTCCATTCCTAAATGCCTGGGTGGAGTCCTGGCTCTGTCCTTGGCACTGGGCAAGGCCAGTGCTAGGAGCCAAAGGCAGAGTAACAGTGGTGGCCGCGAGTGTGGACCACTTGTCAGGCAGGGACCATTTGCCTCAGGTTCTGAGTTCGAATGTGGTTTGAATCTTGGCTTCTCCACTCGTCATCACTGTGGTCTCTCTGAGCTAGCCCCAGGGTTGCATTTCCCTGCAGGGAATGCTAATTCCCTGCTCTCCTTCTGGTGTTTGAGAGTAGGGCGCTGTAAGTGCCGAATCCTCACGCACTAGAGAGCTACTAAGCATAGTAGTAGCATATTCACAGCTGGCCTTGCCTGAACACTCACAGTTTTAGGGGCTCCACCAGCTCTAGTCCATTTATTACATGTTGCACAGGAAAGTCAGGGACTGCTACCTCCCCACTTTACAGATGAGAAAGCTGAGGCTGAGCAGAGTTTTAGCAACGAGGCTCCTCGGGCAGGGAAGGGATCAGGAGCCATCGTAGTCCTTAGCTGCCCTGCTACTTGACACCGCTTTGCTTCCCCGGCAATGCTCGTTGACTCAGGCTGGCTGAGCAGCCAGTGAGGAATAGGAGAGGAGGCCGTGGCTTCCCCGTGGGGTGGGGGTGCGGGGTGCTGGCAGTGGGGCCAAGGAAGCTGGGATTTTCCAAAGTGGAAACTGGCCCCACGTGGACCGACCAGGGCCAACTGGCGGATCCCCGGCAGAGGCCCCCTGCCTGGCTCCCAGGAGGCCAGGAATGTGGGGGCCACCGACAGCCTGGGTCTGGCCAGGCAGGGCTGCCCGGGTGCCAAGTGGCGAAGCCGGCCGACTGCCACGTCCTCGAGGCTGGCCCGTGGCGGGCTCAGTCACGCTGACAGGAAGGCAGGGAGGGGGACAGGGGTGCCTGGAGAAGGAACACCCACTCCTCCACTCTGGCCAAAGGGTTGGGAGGAGTCAGGGGCTGCCCGGCCCCTCCCTGCACCCAGGGCCATGAATCTGTAAGGCCAGAGGTGCCTTAGTTGCATCCCAGAGGGCTTCTGGGAATGTGACAGGTGGTTTCTGTTGTCACAGGGGTCGGAGGCACCATAGGTATTTAGTGCGCAGGGGCCAGATCTGTAGCTGTCAGGAATGTGTCCTAGAAATGGCCTCTTTCCACCCTGCCCGTCCCATCCCTGTGTGGTCAAGGCTGGTGGGGACTCCCGGGAACCACGGAGGTGGGGTAGCTTGGGAGCCATGGCAGTATGGGGTTGCACTCACCGTATTTGGCTGCTTTAGCTGCCGCCAGGGATCCAGGTACTGGGAAAAAGGCAAAGGGAGGTCAGCAGCTGGGCTGTGTGCCTGGGGATCTGCTGCCTCCTCGGGGAACCCAGCTCTGGCTCCCTCAGCCCTAAAGCTGTGGCTCTCCAGCCGGGCCGTCACCCTGCCAGACATGGGGCTTCAGTGTCTAACCATGCTACCTCCAGTCTGATCTAGGGATGCTTGATTGCCAAGCTGTGTCTCTTTCTTCTCTCTGTCCCCTCCTGTCCCCTTCAGACCCAGTGTGGCCTGTCTGAGGCTGGGCCCAGAGTGAGGCTCAGTAATTGTAAGGTGAAGAACTAGAGTTCTTAGTGGCCCCCTTGCCACGGAACATTGTAGAATGGAGGTCAGGCCGGCCTACCAATGCCCACTGACTCTGGGACCTCCACCCTCCTTCCCTGGGTGGGAGGTAGGCTTTTCTCATTCAGGAACCCTCTCACTATTCCTGGCAGCCTGCAGTCCTTTGCTTGGCTTGCCTCCTCCCCCATCTTTTACCCCAGTTGCCTCTGACTGCTTAGGAAAACCTGATGGAGGATTAACTATGCACCTCTGGTGTCAAGGGGGACTTGGAGGGTATGCTGGCAGGAAGAGGGGGTCTCCTTCCTCTGAGTTTGGGGGGTAGTTTCTGTCTAGCTCCTAGAAATCTTCTCACCTGCACCTGCACCAGCTCCGAACCCAGGAACCCCAGCACCAGCTCCAAATCCAGGAACCCCAGCACCAGTTCCGAATCCGGGAACCCCAATACCAGCTCCGAATCCGGGAACCCCAACACCAGCTCCAAATCCGGGAACCCCGGCACCAAGCCCAGCAGCAGCCCCTGCAGAGAAGTGGGCAGTGGTGTGGTGGAGAAGGCAGTGGGCATGCCCCCTTGGAGGTGTCAGGCCCCACGGGAAGGAGCCCTGAGCTGAGCAGCTGCCTCCTCCCTGGGCTTTGGCCCCATCTCCAGACCTGCGTCCTCCATCTGTCCCTGTGCTGGCACTCCAGACTGCACAGTGTGGACCCCACTTCCTCTCCTGCCTCACTTTCTGTTCTTCCCTCTTGGACAAATTCATTTAATTCTCCATGCAACTTTCTGCATCCAGGGCGTGCTGATGACGCCCACACTTGACATCCAAGCATGAGGAACCTCAAAGGTCACTCAGCTACTTTGGGGGGCAGGACTTGAACCCAGATCTCCCTCTGTCTGAGTGCGTGCTTTTGGAAGCAGCCCTCTGCCTGCTGCTGTGGGAGCCTAACGATGCATGGGTGGGTAGGCAGAGATGCAGAAAGGTTGTGTTTCTTGCGGCCTAGCTCAGGCTGGGCAGCTGGGGCTGAGCCTGGCTTGGTGGGGAGAGGAGAGAGAGGCGATTGGGGTACTCACGGTACTGGGCTTTGGCAGCTGCTTTAGCAGCAGATTTGGCTGCAGCTGGGGTTCCTGCTCCTGGAGGAAGAGAGAGGGGGGGTTCAGGGATGGTACCCACAGAAGCTTCAGGGGATCCCCTCTCCCAGACCTGCTCATTCATGTCACTCACCTGCAATACCACCAGGGCCAAGACCAGTACCAAGGCCAGCACCAGGAACAACACCAGGGCCAACACCTCCAGGAAGCCCACCAACACCTCCAGGAAGCCCACCAACACCAGGAACCCTGCCAATACCGGGACCTAACCCTGCAAAAGCAAGAATAGCTAATCTGTAACCAAGACCCAAGTCGACAAGACAGAAGCAGATGAAAGGGGCACTGGGCTAGGAGTCAGGAGCCAGGGCTGCTCCTCCCAGCCCTGTTGCAGACTTGCTGTGTGACCCTAGGTCAGTTACTTGCCCTCTTCGGGTCTCAGCTTCCTCCTCCCTAGTATGAGCCATGTACAAGTTGGGGTGTTCCTAAGCTTTTGAGGAACAAGGAACCCTTAGAGAGGCAAGAGTGCTGTGTCGGAGGTACGTAATAAACAGTTTCGCAGGGCAGGCAGATCTGGGTTCAAACCCCAGCCCAGCCACCATTTGTCTGTGTGACCGTGGGCAAGTTACTGAATCTGGGGGAGCCTCCGTTGACACATCTGGAAGATGGGAATGGTGATGCCAACTTTATAAGACTGTTGTGTATGTGAATTTGGAGGACAGTAAACCTGAGCTTAAAATGTCTTCTGGCCCAAAGAGCCCTAGAGATTCTGCTATGCCTAGGTTAGTCTAGCCCTGGCTCCTCATGTGGGGCTGCCGCCATTTCCCATATTCGGGAAAGTGAGTGTGTGTGCCTGAGGCTGCCAGGGTGGCCCTCGGATGTAGCAAGAGATGGGGAGCTTTGTCAGGGAGCATGGCTGCATTGTTCCTGTGGCACAGGAACACAGTATGAGGTCCAGAAGGGGAGTAGACTTCAGATGAACTGGAGCTACCAGGGTGGAGGGTTCGCCAGGGCCTCTTCTCACACTGATCCCCTAATCAGAAATATCAGCCACACCCCTAAAGTGACCAGATGGACCAAGTATGTTGGGGATCTCTACCCCTCACCCCCCGAAACAGGACAGACCTCTGAGCATGGCCTGTGCTCTGGGACAAGGGTCGGAGCAGAGGGGGTGGCCACTTACCATACTGGGCAGCTTTGGCGGCTGCTTTAGCAGCTGCAGCTGCTGGGGTTCCTGCTCCTGGGTGAGAGAAGAGAAGGGATGGGGGAGCAATCCTCAGCACTTCACCCCCTCTCGCGCATCCCTCCCAGAATCCACCGAAGTTTCTCTCTGTACACCACGGCCTCGTGCTGGAGACTGGGAAGGCCGTGTGCAGAGTCCAGCCTGAGACAAGATGCCTGAGTTCTGAGGATCACCCCAGCACCTGGGCAAGCCCCTGGCCTTCCTGGACGTCTGTGCAGACTTGACAAGCAGCTCTGAGCCTGTGAGATCCCAACCCTGGCTACCGTGGAGAGAGCCAAATCTGGCGATTGGTAAGGGAGGAACAATCCTCTCTTAAGGATTTCTGCTAGGATACTCGTGTGTGTGTGTGTGTGTGTGTGTGTGTGTGTGTGTGTGTGTGTTACTGATGATTGAATCCAGGGAGCTCTACCTCTGAGCTACACCCCCAGCCCTATTTTTAATTCTTTATTTTGAAACAGTCTCACTAAATTGTGGAGAGTCTCACTAAGAAGTAGCTGAGGCTGGCCACGAACCTGAGTTTCTCCTATCTCAGCCTCCCAAGTACTGGGATTACAAGTGTGGGCCATCTTGCCCAGTTTATTTTTCATTTTCAAACAATGTTTCACTAACTTGCTGAGTTTGGCCTCAAACCTGAGATCCTCCTGTCTCAGCCTCCCAAAGTACTGGGATTACAGGCCTGTGCCATTTCACCCCAGTGGATGCTATTAATTTAAAAAATCCTGGTAGCTCTTGTGTCCAGAACTATTGGATTCACTTCTCTTCTTTCTTTTTCTTTTTTTGCATAGTGCTGACGATCGAACCCAGTGCCTCTTGCATGCTAGGCAAGTGCTCTACCACTGAGCCATATCCCCAGTCCTAGCTTTTTCCTAAGGAAACAGAAGGGGAATTTTCTTCCAGAAAGAAGGAATGCAGAAGAGAAAACTTCTGATGGGAAAAAAAAAATCAAGGAAGGGTGTCATCAAATGTCACGGTCGCTTAACCCTTTGACCTCTGACTGGTGAAGGAGAAAGAGCCCAGTGAGCCCAAAGGTGTCAGGTCCTCTATTCTAAGGAGTCAGAAAGAACCCAGTGAGATCATCCTGCCCTGGGCAGACATGCCAAGACAACTGGCATTTCCCAGCCTCCCTAGGCAGGGAGGAACTTGCCAGGGATCAACAACTAGGGCCCCATTGAGGGTTCTCCTCTCCTGATTACCCTAGAGGATATTGTATTCCCTCCTCTCCATCCCCAGGCTCAGTCTTCCCATCTGTAAAATGATGCAGTTACTCCCTGTCAGCCCCAGGGCCCCTTCTGTGAGACAAATCCCTCTCTCTGTATGTGGAGGACCACAGCTCACCTGGCACTCCTCCAATGCCTGGCACACCTGGTACTGCACCTGGTACTGCACCCGGTACTGCACCTGGCACCGCACCTGGCACCCCACCTGGCACCAGCCCTCCCAGGGCTCCAGCTCCTCCAGCACCTGGAGGAGAGAAGGGAGTCCAGTCAGTGCCCACCTCCTGGAGACACGGGGGTGGGCGGGGAGAACAGCATGGCTGCTGGGTTCCTTTGGATCGCTATTTTGGTGTGGGATGGGAAGCAAGGGGCCAGTAAGCCTAATGGTGGGCAATTGGGAAGGGCAGAAGAGTTGAGAGTGTCTTAGGAGTCAGGGGCTGTGGACTTGCCACCTTGCCCAGGCCATCTCAGCCCTCATGGTGGAGAACTACCCTGAGCTTGGAGCCCGGGCCCTATAGGAGAGCAGGGCTGAGGGACAGATGGACAGAGCCACTTACCGTACTTGGCAGCTTTAGCGGCAGCAGCTGCCTGGGCTGCAGCTACAAGGAAAGGAGAAAGGAAGAAACCCTTAGCGATTCTGCCGGGACCTGAGCTGGGCAGGCTTCCAGCTGTCTGCCCTGAAAGGCACCAGAGTCCTCCTTGCTCTGTCCCCGCTCCTCCCTGAGCACACCGGGACCCAGGCCACGGCCTCCACCGCTGTTTGCAGAGCTGGTGAAGGGAAGCTCCCACCCCTTCTCCATTAGTTTCTCAGATGGAACTAAGGCTCACGGGAAATGCCAGCTCCAGGGACACCTCCGACTCCAGCTCCGACACCATAGCCAGGAAAGCCCCCGGCACCAACCCCATAGGTGGGAATGCCTCCAACGCCGACTCCAGCTCTGGCCCCTGCAGAGGGAAGAGAGGCCAGTAGGAAGGGGCTTCAGTGAGAGAGAGGCAGGGAGGGCTCTGGGGCATGCTGGCTGACCGGGAAAGAAGATGTACATATCCCCAAATCTGGCCCACAAGGACAGGAAACAGGGATACCCCAGCCCCTGGATAGCCTCCACGAAGCCTCAGTCTTCCCAACTCCTGTCTTCTCTGAGCATTGGGGCAGGGTCTCTTTGTTGAGGAGCCTGAGGGCAGACTTATCCTCAGTCAGGCTTAGGCTCTTCTGAGAGGGCCCTGGCAAGGGCAGGGAGGGTCAGGGACACTGTTACCGGGGGATGTCATTCTATATCTCTCTCACCACTCAGCCCCATGGCTTT
This sequence comes from Graphiurus murinus, assembly GCA_004027655.1. Lineage (NCBI taxonomy): Eukaryota > Metazoa > Chordata > Mammalia > Rodentia > Gliridae > Graphiurus > Graphiurus murinus. The sequence continues at coordinate 50,188 of PVLC010007016.1, read as the reverse complement.
ATGGTAGGAGACAACTGGGGGAGACATTATTCTGGGGCCACCACGTCCAAGTTCTACATTTTCTGGGGCCTTTCTCTGTGATCCCAGGCAAGTAGACAAGAGTCTGGCAAGCAGAGGCCAGAGCTGGATGGGGCAGGGCACTCACCGTATTTGGCTGCTTTAGCGGCTGCTTTAGCAGCTGCAGCAGGTGACACAGCTCCTGGAGAGACCAAGAGGGACACAAATGCTCAGGAGAGAATGGAGGAGAAATGCTCATTACATATCCCTCTGTCCACTCCTCTGTTGGTTCATCTCCTTTCTGACTATTGAGTCAAGACAGAGTTGCTCACCCATCCATTCATCTGCTGTCCCTCTTCTATGTCTGTCCATTTGTCTGTCTATCCATGGACCTCAGTCCACTCGACCAATCACCTAACTTTCTGTCCATCCATGTACCCATTCATCCATTAACTTACTCCCACACCTGCCTGTCTATCAAGTCACCTAACCATCTCCAGCCATCCATCTTGCATTTGCCTGACCACCTTCCACTCACCCATCTATTTATCTGCCCATCCATCCATCCATCCATCCATCCATCCATCCATCCATCCATCCATCCATCCATCTATCCCTTTTAACCACTTATCTAGTTCCCTGCCTGCCTATCCTTCTGTCTTTCCACCTACCTATTCATCTTTCCATCCACTGTTATCTATCTATCTATCTATCTATCTATCTATCTATCTATCTATCTATCTATCCTTGTATCTGTCCATCCATCTACCCACCCACTCCCTCATCCATCAATTTTCCCTGCTCATCTATGTGGTCACTTATGTGACCATTCAATTTCTCATCTTCCCATCCATCCATCCATCCATCCATCCATCCATCCATCCATCCATCTATCCAACATTTACTGAGCACTTTCTCAGCTTACCTGGTCCACCCACAATGCCTGGGCCCCCAACACCTGGGATTCCAACACCTGGGCCCCCAACACCTGGGATCCCAACACCTGGGATCCCAACGCCTGGGACCCTAGCTCCTGGTCCACCAGGTACTAAGCCCCCAGCAGCTCCTGTGGAAGGAAAAGAATTGTTCTCCTGGCCTGATCCTTGTGGGAACCTCTGAGGGCCCCTAAAGGCAGAGATCCAGAGGACATATGGGGGTGACAGTCAGTTTTAAGTGTAGGATCATGAGCAAGAGGGTTGGCATTTGCTCTCCATGGATCCAGTTCATCAGAGAGATGGGGAGGGACTCAGAGAGACCCTGAAGAACCTGCAGGGCTTCAATCTGTGGCTGAGAAGAACATGATTGCCTCCTCCTCCTCCTCCTCCTCCTCCTCCTCCTCCTCCTCCTCCTCCTTCTCCTTCTCCTTCTCCTCCTCCTCCTCTTTTCTCTTCTACAGTGCTAGGAATTGAGCCTAGGGCTTTATGCATGCTAGGCAAGAGCTCTACTACTGAGCTACACCCCTAGACCTAGCATTATCGATTTCTTTTTTGGGGGGGGGTACTGGGGATTGAACCCAGGAACAGGAGATGGTATTGCATTCACTGAGGCATGAACCATGCCTGTTTAGGGGAGGGGAAGGGAGACTTTCGGGTGGACAGAGGTAATGTCCTTTCAGCCTCATAGGACTGGGGTCCCCAGGGCCCATGCAGAAGCAGCAGGGCAAGTCCCTTGGCCCTGGGCCTGCCACCCTGGGGGCACTTACCATACTTGGCAGCCTTAGCAGCGGCCTTCGCAGCAGCTGCAGCCGCAGGAGTCCCAGCCCCTGGAAAGACAGCCACCAATGGTGTGGTTCTTTGCCTGTGGCCTTCTCAAGGACACCTCCACCCCCAGCTGGAACTGACAGTACCTGCGATGCCTCCGATCCCAGGAATGCCACCCCCGCCAATGCCAGGGATGACTCCAGCTCCACCAGCACCAGGGATGACTCCAGCTCCACCAGCACCAGGGATGACTCCGGCTCCACCAGTACCAGGGAGGACTCCGGCTCCACCAGCACCTGCTGGGACAGGGACAGTGCTAGGGGCCCCTCCTAAGGCTGGGCAGGAAGGCCACCAGGATGCTGGCTCTCTACCAGCATGGTCCCCTCGGGGAACAAGGCCCAGTGTCTCTGGCTGGGCCTGCTTGGGAGGCCCTGACCCACTGTTACTTGAATCACCCCCAAAGTGTCCATTTCAACACGCTCATTAAGGGAGTTGGATGTTTTCAGACAAATCCAACTCTAATCACTGCCACATACTGAGAAACCACAAGCGGCCGCTCCCTGGGCCAGAGGGGCCCCCCGAAGGAATGTTCAAGGCTTCCTCTCCCTGTGTTCCGAAGGCTCGGCCAAGTTCCTAATCCAAGTGCCTGGCTGCCTGGCTCTGGCGGCCCCTCACCGCCCCACTCTCTGGCTCCACATTCCAGCCAACCCTGGGCATGAGGTTCCTGGGGGAGGCCTGTGGTGCCTCCACAGGGGCAGGCCCCAGCTTCTCCCCCACATTCCTGCCCCCCTCCCCAGGGCTCGTAGGACATGTCTTCTCCACTATCCTAGAAATAGGAAGGGCTCCTTGGGACTGGGGACAGAGCAGAAGACTTCAGCTGCAGCACTGAGCTGAGGGTTTCTTAGGGCTGGGGAGAGATGCCCACTCCATCCTCTGCATGGGCACGGGATGGCTATGCCACATCTGCAGTGATGCTAGCCACGGGGTCACGGGCTTGAGGAGCGCATTAAACTTTTATAGTGCACATTAAATTGATGCATAACTATTAAATTTTTTTAAATGCTCGTATAGGTACCACCTAAAATTATCTTCCTAACCACCATGGCATACATCCTTTCTGCTCAGGCTCCGCCTTCCCATTTTAACTGCCTGGCAAACTCCACCTGTATTTTAAGGCCTGGATCAAGTGTCACTTTCCCTATTTTTCCCCAAGTAGAAATAATGCCTCCATCTTCTCAGTTCAATTCCCACAATGGTGCCTGCATCCTCCAGAAGAGCTGCTCCTGCCCCCATCTCTGAAGTGGACAGGGAGAGGGACAGAGGGGGAAGGGAGGGCTGGGGGAGGGATGGAGAGAGGTTGGCAGGGAGGGCTGGAGGGCTGGGGAGGGGTGAATGGATGGACAGGTGAGGGATGGATAAAGTGAGTGGTAGATGGGGAAGGGATGAGCAGAGTGAAGGCTGGATGGGGGAGGGGTGGATGGTTAGCAGAAAAAAGGGACAGACAGAAGGAGGAATGGGTGGATGGACAGGGGGTGGAGGGATGCACGGAGGGATGGAGAGATATGTGGGTAGTCTAAAAAAGTTGGATGAATGCCCCTGGATTAACACACACACACACACACACACACACACACACACATACACACACACACACACCACAAAAACTATAAAATAAATGCATAAAAAAAATAAAAAAGTTGGATGAACTGGGGTGGGCATAGAGACCACGCCTCCAGTTGTCTGCGGGGCAGCTCTCAGCAGCAAGAGGGATGGAGAGCTTGGGGGTCTGGGGGCTGGTTGAAGACCCCAGAGGTACTTACCATATTTTGCTGCTTTAGCCGCTGCTGCAGCTGCTGCCTGGGGGCCAACCCCTGCGAGTGGGGAGGGGACAGGAGAGGAGACTCTGAAAACCCTGCTTTGGTGTCTCCAGAGCCCCTGAGTTTCTAGCTGTAGGGCAACCTGCCCATTGACATCGGGTGAGGGTGGAAGCTCTGCAGCAGGCAGAGGCTACAGAGCTGCCCCCTCCACCCCACCACCCACCTCTGGGTTCAGACTAGGCTCTGGCTGCAGGGCGGGCTGGTCTGCTTTTTGGAGGGACCCTGGCCAGCCCCGGAGCTCTGTAGCCAGGGTGATCTGGGCCCTTTTGCTGGAAGTGGATGAGGCTTTCCTTACCTGTCCCTGTCGGGTAGCCGGCCTTGCCTCCAGCACCGGCCACTCCTCCGGGCCCATAGCCTGAGAGAGGAGAGGCAGGGTGGCCACGGGGCAGACTTTGCCAATGCTGTGCCCCCCACCCCGCCCCCTTGGCCCTGCTGCCCTGAGTCTCCCCACATTAGCCCCCGCCAGAGTGAAAACAAACGCACACCCATTACATTATATCTTAAATATATACATACAAACACCCCATTTTATTATATGTTCCCATTTTACAGAGGAAGACACTGAGGCTCAAAGAAGAAAAATGTCTCCCTTGAGGCCTCATGATAAGTGAGAGGGCCAGGGTAGAGAACCAGGCTGAGTCCACATTCCATGCTCTTTTGGGGGACCCCAGTCCCATACCTAAGCTCTCCCAGAGCCCAGCGAGGTACATTACTAACCCAGGGCTGGGGGTACAGCCCCCCGCCAGGCCCCTGGAGCTGGAAAGAGCTGGAAGCCTGTAAGTCCAGGCGGGCCTTACTCACCATAGGGCAGTTTTCCGTTGGTGTAAGGCAATCCATAGCCACCTACGGAGAGGGAAGCAAGGGCTCAAGGGCTACCCAACAGCCGCCCCAGGCTTTGTGGGGCTCCCACCTTCAGGGGGTAGGGGGCAGACCGTCCCACAGGCGCTGAGACGCTCTCCCCCAAGGACCCGGAGCTTCTCACAAGGGCTCTCAGGAGAGCAGAGCCCTGGTTGGAGGAGGGAGAGGACACCCCTTCTCTGGGACTGACAGGTCCAGGCCACACGGTGGCCCTAGCAATTGAGCATCTTTTGCATGCCCGGAGGTAGGGACTACTCTGTGGGTAGCTTGATATCAGAGGGTTTTCCAATGCATTCAGTTTCTCACCCTCAACAGAAATGGCTTCCCATCATGGCTATGGGTCCCCGTGCATGTGAGTGTGAGTATGCATATGTTTGTGTGACATGTGCACGCACATGTGTGTGCATGCATTTGACACCTGTGAACTGACTTCCCATTTCTTCTTTGAATGGTGACTGAAAATGAGTTCAATAGCTAGCCCCTCCCCCAGAAAGCCCCCCGCCCCCACCCAGTTCCCAGCAGGGAGGCCCAGCGAGTCCTTCTTCTTGAAGCCTCCCTCTGACTTACCTGGCAGCTTGGGTGCTTTGATAGGGTACCCCAGTGGGACTCCAGGCTGCTGGCCCCCAAAGGGCCCTACCCCTGTGGGATCAAAGAGAGCCAGTCAGGGCCCAGCTCCTTGAGCCAGCAGTCCCTTCTAAGTCCCCTGCCTGATGCTCCACTTTCTGCTCAGACAGAATGAGCTCCTCATTGTGCCTGGGAGTTGTCCTGCCCCAAAGTCCTTCCTGACAGGCCACTTCCTCCAGGAAGCTGTAGAGGGCCTACAGCCTTCAGTTTCCTGGACTCTTTGGGGCTGTACACAGAGGGGGTTTGGGATGCAGGGCTGTGATTGGTGCCTGTTTGTGCTGAAGCCAGCTCAAGGTCTGGAGCAGGGAGTGTGAGGGAGGGCCATTGGGCAGGCCTAGGTGAGATCCTGGTACCCAGTTCCTCCCAGGGCTGGAGCCCCTGCCTGGATGGCCCCATGCTGGGCCTCCCACTGGCCTGGGAGGACCAGCCTTGCCTCACCTGGAATTCCTCCGAAAGCTCCGCCTCCACCTGTAAGAGCAAATAGCTGTCACAGCTGGCACAGAGGCACCATGGGCAAGGCAGAAAGCTGGGCAGGGACCACATGACTTTGCACAATCTGAGCTAGCTTGCCCTTCCTTCCTTCCTTCCTTCTTTCCTTCCTTCCTTCCTTCCTTCCTTCCTTCCTTCCTTCCTTCCTTCCTTCGTTCCTTCTTCCCTCCCTCCCTCCCTCCCTTCCCCCCCCCCCTCCCTTCTTTTCTTCCTTCCTTCTTTTCTGCCTTCCTTCTTGAACTCAGGGGCGGTTTAACTCTGAGCTACATCCCCAGCCCTATTTTTAATTTTTTTTATTTTGAAATGGTGTCTCACTAAGTTGCTGGGGTCCTCACTTAAATTGCTGAGGCTGGCCTTGAACTTGTGATCCTCCTGTCTTAGACTCTCAAGTACTGGGGTTACAGGTGTTTACTACCATGCCCAGCTATAATCTGGGGTTTCTGAGCAGCATGCTGCCCTTCCTGGCCAACAGTACAGGGGCCGGGGCATAAGAAGTGTCTGCCTGCAGGACTCCCAAGTAAGTCCAGGAGCTCCAATTGTGCTGCACAGCCCAGGCACATAGTCCCACAGAGTCCCACCCCAGGCCCTAGCCCGGCTGGCCACCTACCTATCTTGGCCTTGACTCCTGTTCCGGTGGGAACCCCAGGGAGCACCCCCACACCAGGAAAACGAGCTCCTGAGAGGCAAAGAAGGGTATGGCAGTGGGGACACAAGCCCTGCTTGCCCCCCTCCCCGTCTTGGGTCCCTCAGCTGATTTCTTTCAGTGTCATCAGTGACAGGCGAGGCTCATGTGTCGGGCAGAGAAAGGACCTATTTGGTGGGGACTTTCCTCCCCCGCCTGGCCCAAGATCTGAGTTTTAATCCTATTTCCCAGCCACGTGAGCTCATGCCTCAGTGGGCCTCATTCCTAAACCTTTGCACCCCAAGCCCATCCTGACGGCCCTCCAGGTTGCCGGCACAGAGAGCTACAGTTAGTGGGAAGTGGGCCATGCTGGGGTCTACCGAGAAGCCACCTCACTCTGGCCGGAACCCATCTGCCACCTCTCCTGCCTGGGGCTGGGCTGCCTCCGCCCGGAAGGGGAGCAGGGCCACTCCATCAGCAAATCCCACAGAGCAGCTGAGTCTGGGCTTTTGGGGGATTTCAGGAGGTCACATGTTGGGCGAGGTGGCAGGCCTTGGCAGGGAAAGGAGGGTGAGGGGGTAGCTTTTAGGGGTCTCCTGCAGGGTGGACTAACTGGGCGGGTCCTGGGTGACTCACAGCTTTTGGGAAACAGCTGGCTATATGGAGGACTCAGTCTGTCCTCGGGGGCCTGCCTCAGGCTGTGACGAGGGTTTGGACTCAGAGTCAGGGCTTGGGTGGGGCCAGGGGAAGTTGACCTTTGATGCCAGGGATCTGTGTCCATTGGCCTGAGCTCTGACACTTAGGGAAACAGCCTCTGGCCAGGACCCAAGGCATCTGCTGGTCTCTGCTTGGGGGGACAGGAGGGGGTGCAGGGAGGCCCACAGGGGTTGCTTTCCTCCCAGAAGCCTCTCCTTCTTTCTCTTGTCCTCACCTGTGCCTGGGAGCACTCCACCTGGATATACACCTGGGAGCCCCACACCTGGAGCCAGAGAAGGAGGAGGAACCATGAATGGCAGCTCAGCCTGCAGGGACCCCTCCCAGGCCATCCAGGCAGCTCCACGGGTCCCAGACCAGCAGTCCTGATGCCCCTGGCGTGGCTCGGCCCTCCTCCCCGGGAGTCTCAGAAGTCATCTGCTGTCCCTCTCGTTCATGGATTTATCTCTGTCTCCTGGAGCCTGTTTACTCGCTGGGCCAGCCCACCTCTGGCTAACGGCTTCCAGATGTCCCCTCCCTGCTGTGTGGACTCAGGCAGCCTTTTGTTTAACCTGAAGTCACTTCCTAAAGGGCTTTGTGCATCGGAATGAGCACCAGATGGGGCGTCAGGGGAAGTCACCCCAGCTCTGTGGACCAGCTGTGGGTCCTTTCACTGTGACTCTCCATCATGAGTCTCAGTTTCCCCTCCAGTTACCCAATAGCCCACCATGGAGCTTGTCTCTGAGGTTTCTTTCTACTCTAAGCTGGTAGGAGAAGGGTCTGGAAGGCAGGCCAGGTCCCTCCGCCCCATTCTGCAGACACGGGTCCCATGCTGTGGGCCTGGCAATTCCCCCCTTGCCCTGCGGTGGTCAGGCACTGCCCTTCCTTCCCCTGTGTGGTGTAGGGGACGTTGTTCCTTCCTGACCTCTGCCCCTCCCTGACCTCTGCCCTCCAGTCCTAGGGCTTCTGCACTGACCAGGCACTTTTCCGGGCTTCGCTCCAGCTCCGACTCCGGCTCCGGCCTGTGGCACCACCGCACCTGACAACAGAAAGGACCGCATCGGAGTTGGCCCCACAGGGTCTGCTGGCTTTCCCTCGAGGACTCAGGTCTGGCCAGCATACCTGTAGATACCCCTAAGCCACCAACTCCGCCAATACCCCCGACGCCGCCAACGCCACCAACACCACCAACGCCACCGACGCCACCAACGCCTCCGACGCCACCAACGCCACCGACGCCACCAAGTCCAGCACCTGCAGGGCCAGGAGCAGGAGGATTGAGGGATCAGTCAAGGAGCTGTGGGGAAGCAGGAGGGCCCTGGACTGCACCTCGAGACCCAGCATGGACCTCTGGCCCTCCACCAACCCCCTCCGAGACTGGGCACACCTAGCTTCCTCCCCGAGCCTGGGGAGTGGGTCCTGTTCCAAAGAGCCCACTCACCGGCCTTGGCAGCTTTATAGGCAGCAGCAGCGCCGGCTGCTCCGCCCGGCACCAGAGCTCCTGGGTAGGCACCTGCAGGAAAGGTTCCAAGCCCTGCAGGGAAGGACAGGGTTGAGGTCCATGCAGCCTGACCAAACTGCATGGATCTTTTGAGTCAAACACCCACCCACCTCCCCGAGAATGCCTTCCTGAGCCCCCTGGTGAATGGATCTTGAGGCTCCGGGCTGCCTCCGTTCAGCACTTGTTGTTATGTTAGAACTGTACCCAGCACTTGGTTGGGACTTCCTCCTGCCCTGCACAGCTTCTTGGGGCAGGTGGTCTCAGCATCATCCCCCATCAGTACTTAGGACAATATCTGGCCTGTACCCTGTATCCTGTACCCTGCCCTCCATGTCAGACAGATGCCCTGGGCTGGGCTCAGGGATTGGCCCCAGAGGAGCATCTCGCCTGTGCGTCACACTAACCTGCCCCAGGACCACCACCTGCGAGCCCTCCAGGACCTGCAGGGAAAAGAGAGCAGATGAGGAGAGGCTGATGTGTGGGCCCTGTCCCTGGGCCCAGGGTGAGAAGGGTCTTGTGGAGCAGGGCAAGGCCCTAGCAGTGCTGTGACCAGCATGTGGCCACTCAGGTCCTCAGGCTGGTCCCTAAGCCTTTGGGACTCTGGGGTGATCCTGATAAAATAGTAGCCATTGTTTAGTGACCAACTACTACGTGTACGTAGACACGATTGTGCAGAAGCTCTCTAACAAGCTGGGCCTGGCCTGTGCCTCCTAGGAGGCCCTTCAGCCTCCTCTCTGCGGGATGCAGCAGAGATTTTGGAGAGTGCTGTAGTTGAGCAGGTGGCCTGCACCCCAGGCCTCTCCTCTGCTTCTTGTAAGTATCTGACTAGGCCCTCTCCCCTCCATCTGGGTCTGGGAGCCCCTTCTGTGGCCCACCATCTGCCAGTCCTTCTATGCAACCTGCCCCACAGTCCTGGTCCCTCTGAGCTCTCTTTCCCACATCTGGGCCCAATTGTTCCCTCCTGGGAGACATTCCACGGCCTTGGCCAGGACATGGCAATCAGGTTGGAGTTCACAACCGGCAGGTTTGTTTCCAATTGCTGGAGGATCTCTTTTGCAAACACCAGTCCTGGCTGTTGGGTTCCTGAGCCCTAGGGGCAAGCCCTCTCCGGGGACCCCAAACATGCAGTCTGCTGAGGCCTGGAGGGGTCTACCTGGCTCTCACTGGGTGTGGTCTCTCTTCCAGTCAGCCCTCCCCCCTCATTTCCTACTTGTGTGGCCTGGGCCCGAGGGAGCCTCAGCCAGCCCCTCTGTGAGATGGGTCTCTAACTGCCATGGCTCCGTTCCCTGCCCCTTCCCGGCTCTGGCAGAGGCATCTCTCAGGCCAGGCCTATTTCCTGAGCTCCCAGAGGGCAGGGGACATGCTCAGACCTTTCCTGTCCAAGAGGGACTGGGAGGAAAAGATGAGACTGGACAGGAAGTGAGGAGAGGCCAGAGCAGGAGGCAGACAACCCCTCTGCGCTCATCTGTCCTTTTCCCACGGTCCTAACCCGATTGTCCTCCTCCCAGGGCAGCTTTCCAGCAGGACCAGCCCCACCCGGAGTGCCCCCTTCCTTCACACTCACCTGCTCCAAATGCCCCCAGGAGCCCAGCACCTGGAGGGGAAGAGAAGGGGGAGGGGCTGACGGCAGCTGAGAGCCCAGGGTCCTGCCAGCCCGACCCTCTTTCTTTCTGGAGTCAGAAAATTCTAGACTCAGAACTCTGTGTGTAGGAGCAAGTCACTGTACCTCCTGAGTCACAGTTTCCCATCTACACAAGGCCATTATGTTCCCTGCCTTCCCGGGGCCAGTGTGCTTATAAGCAGAGTACCGGGTGTGCGCAGCCTGCAGGGTGCCCCCGGGTGCTCCCCAGCCCCTTCCCGTCTGCCCAGGCCCCTTGCGATGGGCCATGGGCGGCCGTTCTCCAGCTGGTGTTACCTTGGGGGTGTGGGTAGCGCAGGCTCCTGACTGCCTGATGCCCGCTGAGAGCAGAAGCAGGGTGGGGCCGGCCCGAGGCACCCACGCAGGAGAGCAGTTGCCAGGCCACCCACCCTCTATGGCCCAGGGATTAATTGTTCCCAAGCCCGACGTGCGCTGCCTGTGACCCATCCCGTCCTGCCTGGGCAGGCCCGGACGTCCCCCAGCCCGGATGTGGGGGGTGTGGGGAGCTTCCTCGGGGGAGCCACGGTGGCTCTGCCAAGGCCTTTGTAACCCTAAATCCCGAGGATGAAAGATGTGCTGAGGGAGGTCATGGAATCCAGCCCCTGCCTTTGGACAGTGCCCCCTTCATCCAGAGGACACGTCCTGACTTTCCTTTTGGTCTACTCACTTGCCCTGAGCTGGAAGTTCTTTTGGAAATCTAACCTGAGTCTTTCATTAATAAAAGCTTCACTTCAGCTATCATCTTTCAGGGGACTCTATATGCAGTTGTCTCAGGCTTCCCCCCATTATTTAATGGGAACCGGTCCTGGTTCCTCTGCTGCCAATGGGAACCTCCTATCTTTGCAGCTAAGGCCTCCAACCTGGGGGTCCTATGCTAGGCAGAGCCCTATCTCCATACCATTGCTCATCTAGTTCTTCCTGCCTTCATTCCACCATCAAAGACCCTCTAAGAGCCTTATACCTCCAGGAAGACAGGATGCAAGTTCTGGCAGGGAACAATAGTGAGCCCCAAGGTCTTCCTACGAACCTCAGGACCCCCCCTTGCCCAGACGCCCTGTCTCTCTCGCTGGCCCCAGCCCTGGAGTTTCACAACCCAGATGGGCTTTCAGTGAAGGGGAATCTGGGTCTTGCAGATTCATTTGCACTTGGATCATCGACCATCAGGATTTCGTAAGAGCTGTTGGACATCCAAACAATGTCCTGGAGCCTGGGGCTTCAGAGCCAGGGCAGCATGGCGCAGGGAGGGGGCCCAGGCCACATGTGGAGCGTCTCACACCGGGGAGGGGAGGGGCACATTTCTGGACAGACACCATCTCTTCCACCTGCTCCTCATCCATCAGTGTTTCCCTGAGAGCCCCGCCTCTCCTCCTTCCTGGGGGTGGTTCCCGGGGGCTGAGGGTGGCCGCTGGTGGCGGATCCCAGCCCTGTGGGTAAGGCCGGGACAGATCCACAGCACCTTCTTACTGGAAAACTCCCCGGTCTGGACACAGCTGGAAGGGGCTGGGATTAGGCAGGGAGCTTTGCTTTAGCATCTGGGTCAGGGTCAGGGTTCAGCCAGGAGTTAAACTCAGGGCTTGGCCTAGGGTCAGAGTTCAACCTGGGACCAGTGCTCTGTCTGGGTTGGGGATAAGGGCTCAGATTGACACCAAGATCAGGTTTCTAGGGGTCTTGGTCCTGGATTAGATAGGGCCTGGTCTGGGATTGAGGGTCAGAAGACCACCCAGGTGGAGTCTGGGGTCCTCCACATATGTCTGGGTCCCAAGGTGCCATTTTATAGACTCGGTGGCCAATGAGACTTCCATCTCTACTTTGTCTCCAGCATCAGGGCTGTTTCTAAGGCCCTGTGCAGGGCGCAGTCTCTGGGAAGCTGAGTACATGGGGCTTGCAATGTAGAGCTGGGCACTCACAGAGGACACTCAGCTGCCTCCAGCCTCCGGTCCCTGGGGCCAGGCCCTGGCCTGTCCACTCCTCCCTCTCTGCCTCCTCCTGCCCGTGGCTCCTTGCCTTTTCCTTCTCCTACCCCTCTGCCTTCTCAGGGCTCTGAGGCCTCCAGGTCTTACCTGGCCAGGCTTAGCTTGGCTGGGTCTTACCTGGCTTTGGTGGTTTGCCTCCAGGTCCCAGCGCTGCAAAGGGAAGAGACAGTGATGAATGGGGAGCCCCAACCCCGCCCTGGGCAGGTGCTGTCAGGGTGAGTCCTTTCCCAGGACACAGAGCCGCCGGGAGCCCTGTTCTGCCCTGGATTCTTGTGGTTTACACTCTCTGATCCCTAGTGTCGCAGCTTTTTGACAAAGGGGGTGAGGATATGTGCCCAGATAGCTTGGCATTCTACCTCTGAGCTATATCCCCAGCCATTATTATTATTATTATTATTATTATTATTATTATTATTATTATTATTATTATTTTTGTTTTGAAACAGTGTCTCACTAAGTTCCTGAGAGCCTTGCTAAATTGCTGAGGCCTGGAACCTGCAATCCTCCTGTTAGTCTCCCAAGTACTGGGATTACAGGGGTGTACCACTGTGCCCAGCTTGGCAAGGATATTTTTGAGGCTCAGAAGAAATCTAAAAGTAGGTAGGAGCCGGGCATGGTGGCCTACGCTTGTAATCCCAGTACTTGGGAGGCTGAGACAGGAGGATTGAGGCCAGCCTCAGCTACTTAGTGAGGATTGAACCTAGTGGGACCCTGTTGCAAAATAAAGAATAAAAAATAGAGCTGGGGTGTAGCTCAGAGGTAGAATGCCCCTGGGTTCAATCCCCAGTACCGCAAAAAAAAGAATAAAAATAAAAATAAAAATAAAAGTAGGTAGGGCCACTAGGGGAAGAGGTCGGGGTGAGGGCTTAGGAGGCCCATGGATTCTGGTTTTCAAGCCAGGTCTCGTACCACAGGATGCCCAATCTGTAAAACAAGGGACTTTGATGCTTGACCTTCTGGGGACCTTAGGTCTGAGGATGTGTGGGGCCTGCATGACACCTACACCCCTTCAGGGAAACCAAGTCGGTTTCTGAGCTTACCTCCTCCTCCCAGGCCTCCCAGACCAGCTCCAGCTCCCAGACCAGCTCCAGCTCCCAGACCAGCTCCAGCTCCAAGACCAGCCCCTGTGGAGGGAGAGAGGGAGAGAGGAAGAAGGGGAGAGAGGGAGAGAGAGAGGTGGGGAGAAATAGAGATAGGTAGGTACAGAGAGAGAGAGAGAGAGAGAGAGAGAGAGAGAGAGAGAGAGAGAGAGAGAGAGAGAGCCATCAGTACCCTTCCAGACAAACCACCCCTCCATCCATGGTCAAATCTATTACTGCCTAGCTACATGGCCTTGGGCAAGTCAACCTCTGTGCATCTCAGTGTCTCCATCTCTCTCACTGAATCAGGAGCATTGTGCCAGTTTGTACTTGGGAGAACACTGGTGTCTCCCCCGACTTCCACTCATATCGGTTCTGAACTCTTAAATACCTTTTAAGTACTGAAAATATTGCTTTCAATGTGTGTGTGTGTGTGTGTGTGTGTGTGTGTGTTTTACTGGAGATTGAATCCAGGGGCATTCTACCTTTGAGCTACACCCCCAGCCCTTTTTATTTTTTTTATTTTGAGACAGGGTCTCACTAAGTTGCTGAGGCTGTCCTTGAACCTGCAATCTTCCTGTTTTGGCCTTTTAAACACTGGAATTACAGGCATGTACCACCATACCTGGCTTGTTTTCAATTTTTAATCTGTACTACCATACATGGCTTGTTTTCAGTTTTTAATCTGCTTGAAAACATTGTGCTCCCCCGCCCCAGATTCAAAGAAAACATTGTCCCCCCAATACCATTGCCCCAATATCTTGCTTATTTTATTTTGAAGAGCTCCCAGTCTCCAACTGTATCTAGTTATTGCTTTGTTTGTTTGTTTTTTGTGGCACTGGGGATTGAACTCAGGGATGTTCTACCTCTGAGCTATACCTTTAGCCCTATTTTATTTTTTGCTTTGAAACAGAATCTCACTAGATTGCTGAGAATCTTGCTAAGTTGCTGCAGTTGTCCTTGAACCTATGATCCTCCTGTCTCAGCCTCCCAAGTACTAGGATTACAGATGTGGGCCACCATGCATTGCTTTTATATTACATTTCCTTCAATGTCACCCTGCCATGTCACGCACACATAACTCATACTTCCTGGCTGCCTAATATTTAGAGTTCACTTAATCACACCCTCCAATCAGATAGTTTTCTTGCTTTACAGTTGTTGCAAGTGACACTCTCATGAGCTTTATTATAGACTGCCCCCCCCCCCTTCTTTTCAGTGATTTGCTTCGAACGGGTTGCCAAGAGTGGAATTAATGGTTCGAAGACTTCGAACCTTCTAATGGTAGGAATGCATGAAGGCGCCCATTTCCCGACCGCTCACAGGATTGTGTTTCATCTTTCAGAATGTTTATGCTATTAGTAGCTGTAAGACAGGGCCACGTTAACTGCATTTTTTAGTGGGCATGACTCGTGGGTCCTCTGTAGGCCTGTGAATGTTCTTGCCTTGTGCAGTGTCAAAATGCACCACCTTTGGCAAATAGCCTCACCTCTGGCCTCCTGTGGGTGTGTGGACATTTCATGTACCTTACCTGGGTAAAAGACTCCTCCAGGAACTCCACCAGGAACAGCCCCTGGGACCCCTGGAAGGAATCGGGGAGAATTCTCATTAATCAGAAGTCAGGGGCATGGCCACAACAATGACGACAGAAAGGTTGAGGTCAAGATATGGTCTGTTAGCTGGGTGTGGTGACGCAGGCCTATAATCCCAGTACTTGGGAGGCTGAGACAGGAGGATCGCAGGTTCACTGCGAGCCTTAGCAATGTATCGAGACTCTCAGCTACAACCGAGTGAGACCCTGCTTTAAAATGAAAATAAATAAATAAATAAAAAATAAATAAAAAGGGCTGCGGGTGTAGCTCAGAGGTTGAATGCTCCTAGGCTCAAGCCTTAGTATCACTACTACCAATAAATAAATAAATAATAAATAAAATAAAAAATATGTTTTGTCTACAATGTAGTTTCTATGAACCCAGCTATTTTTGTTTATATTTTCTCATTCTCGCTTCTGAAAGCAGCCCTGTGAGGCTGAAAAGGCAGGGATTACCATCGTGATTTTAACAGATGTGAAATGAGGCCCAGAGAGGTTAAGGGATGTGTCCAGGGCCACACAGCTAGAAAGAGATGGAGGCTGGCTTCAACTCGGACCACTCCTCTGAGAAGGCTGGTTGACAGGGTGCCTTCCAGTCCTCCTTGAGAACTGTCCCTGGGCGCTGTGCAGCACCGGCTGGAGCCAGGGTTGTGTGAGGGCAGACCAGACTGTGAGGCCGGCAAGCAGCGAGGAAGCACAGCTGCTGCCAGCAGGATCGCAACCATTCCCACACTGATAGGACGGCGAGAGGTCAGCGTCCTCAGCCACTGGGCAACAATACTTGGGTGGGGCTCTGGCCATCTCACTCGGGGCTGTCTTGGGAGGCGCCGGGGCCGGGAGGGGGGACATCATGAATGAGCAAAGTGAATAGTTTCCTAAGGAACAGCTAATTCCCCGGCCAAGGTCACAAAGGCAGTCCCCATGGACCGGGAAGGCTCTCACTGGAGAATACTGTCATGCTAGCCGGGCAACCTAGGCAACCCTGGCTGCACCACAGAATGTCCCCCAACCTTGCCAATGGCCCAGCACTGTCCTGCTGAAGAGGGCTGGGAAGTCTCACTGGGCTCAGGCGGGATTGGGGACAGTGCCACGCAGCTTTGTGGCGTGTCCAGAGCAGCTTCACAGCCAGACGTCTGGCCTCCAAGGCCTGGCAGCATGGCCCAGTTGGGCTTGCTGGCCCCTGGGCCTTGTCAGCCTCAGCTGCAGCTCAGCACAGTTGGGGATGCCCGGCTGTCATGGCCAACCCACGCCAAAGCCCCGGCGCCACCCCTCCCATGGTCTGGCCCCCCAGGGACTGCAACCCAGGCCTGGAGTGTGTGAGCAATCTGGTCAGCGCCTGGGGGCTCAGATGGTGGCCCCAGGGGGCTGGGCCTGCTGGGAATGAGTGCTTTTAGCCTGTCATCGGCTGCCAAAGCCACACATGGTTTGCCTCGGGCCTTTGATGCCTTCTCTGGCTCCAGCCTCCAGCTCTGAAGGCTGTGTCTTCTGCATCTTTCTCTGCTCAGCCTCTCTGCTTCCTGCGCTTTCTCTCCCTCCTCCTCATCCTTTCTCCCCTCCTCTCTGCTCTCTGGAGAGACTGACGGGAACAGTGAGGTGGGTGGGAAGAGCAGGGGGCTCTGGAGAGAACCCTCTGGCTTCTAAGCCTAGCTCTGCTGCTTCTTAACCACCTATGTGACTTCATTCAAGGCACTTAACCTCTCTGAGCCTTTTTCCTTTTTTTTTTTTTTTTCAACATGGGGCTGGGCCTCACTGCCTTGCAAGGTTGCAAGGGTTCAAGTAAGAGGCTATGTTTTGTCCATACTTGTCATAGAAAAATTGCTCAACCAAAACAAAACATATATTTATATATATACACACACATATATATACATATATATATATATATATATATATATATATATATATATATATTCTGGTGACCTTTGGTCTCCATTTTCTCCCACTTTGTTGCACAGTACATGGTCCAGAGTCAGGTATAAAGTAGGTGTCAATAACGGGTGAGTGAAATAGGGGGAGGGGAGGCAGAGAGGTTGCCTATGGATCTGGATCTGACCTGTTTCATCCCTGGTCATATCTGTCCTGGGGGTCTTCCCATCTTGGGCTTGTCCAGCCCTGGGGCCTGGCTGAACCCTCATTTCTCTCCTGGGGTTCTGCTTCACACCCTAGCTGTGGCCAGGCCTTTTCCGGAGGAGGAGGACTCTGCTTTCCCTCTCTCCCCTGCTCTCCTCTTTTCCCCTGTTCTCCAAGTCCACGACTCAGATCCCAACAGCACTGGCAAACTCCACATCTGGACCAGGGCAGCACAGGGAGCTGGTAGTTTTGATCTCAGTTTTGCATGGAGGAAACAAACAAGACTGGCTGCAGAGGATTCCTGCCGGCCTCACTTCAAGCCCAGGACAGGTGAGAATAAAATCAAGCAGGAATTGGTAAAGGGCCTTTGAAAATGTAGCAGGCTCCCAGTGGACACCCTCATTCCCACCTCTGTCCCCTGACAGGAGCATTCTCTTTGCCAGGAAGGCCCTGACTCTCCAAGTCCTACCCTGTCTCCAATGCTGAGCTCAATTTCTCCCGCCTGCCTTCTCTGAGCCTGTGCTGTTCAGCTGGTCCAAGACAGCTGGCCCGGAACTCACTTGTCTTGTTTTATGTGGATTTGGCTTGTTCTGCTGACCAGCGCCCAGGGTGGAACTTGTCTCTAAGAATCATGATCCTAGACTCTCAGGGATCATAACAGTCTTTTGGGCTGGGCTGGAACTCCTGCAAACATCCCTCCTGCTTCTGCTTGCACACCTCCTGCGACAGGAAACTCATTACCTTTTGTTGCTATCTACTCTTCTTCCTCCTATGGAGACAGAATATACTTCTCTGTCTCTGCAATTCTGCCTCCCAGAGTCCTACAGACTAAAGCTCACCTTCCACCCGCTGACAGCCCCTCAAACGTTTACCTTTCTTTCAAGGTGCAACTCAAATGTCCACTGAGAAGCCTTTCTGGATTTCCAGGGCTCCTCTAAGCCACCCGTTCCCCCTGTCCTCTCTGCTTTCTCCATCACTACATACTATTTATACACCAGCTTTCCCAGAGGGAGATTTAAACCTTAGGAATTAAACCTAGAAATGAATAATGAGGATCCATCAGCCTGAGTTAGCCAATTCCAAATAAGAGACTATATAGTTTTATGAATCAGCGTTCCCACGGTTCTCCTCTGTGATGCATTCTGGGCAGACGCTGTGTGGCTGTAGCCTCCCTGGCCCTAGGAGGTGGATCCCTCAGGCAGGGGTGTTTCTTCCCATTTTGCAGACAGGGAAACTGAGGGCCAGCGAGATGAAGTGCATAGCCTGGGACCCGCAGTTGACCTCAGTCACATGCAGGGCTTTCTGCCCAGAGTCTGGGCTCCAGGTTCAAAGATCTGGGAGAAAGAGGCCTGCTTGGGAGCAAGCAATGGGCCAGCGGGCCTTGGCAGGGGGCTGTGCCAAGCCAAAGTCCAGGGGGCTGGGCTAGGGAGCAGATAAGACCTCACGAAGCTGTTTGTTGTTTGCAGGAAAAGGCTGCCAAGAGTTTTTCAAAAACAATCTGTCCTCTGGTGGGTGACTTTGTCCCCTCCCACATGGGGGCATATTTGCACTCCTGCAGAGGGCACCCCCCCCCCCCCCCGCCCCGGCAGACACACAGACACACAGAGCGGGATCAACTACTAAACCAGAGCTTCTCGGTAGGTCCTGGCGGCTCTTCAGAGGTACCTGGGGAGCTTAAAAAACAAAAAACCAAAAACCAAAAAAAAAAAAAAAGCAAAAACAAAACCCCAAAACTCTTGTCTAGGCTCCTCCCCAGACCAAACTGAGCAGGAATTCTGGGGTGGATCCTGGCGTTGGAATTGTTCAAAGTTCTCTTGGATGATTCTCCTACCTAGTCAGGGTTGAAAATGCCTGATCCAAACCAACTTCAGTTCAGAAATTGGGGGGGGGGGCTGAGTATATGTCTGCGGTTGGGGAGAGCATTATTTGGTCTAGGGTCTCATGCTCCCCTTTTAAATGGCACTGGGGCAGGGCACCTGTTCTTTCCCCCCAAGCTCTATTGTTACCCCCATGGAGACATGGCTTCTTGGAGCTGGGGAATGGGCAGGAGTAATAAATAGCCTCCTCTTGGGAGGAATCTGGATTCCCCCAGGCCAGCCAGATGGGGGCTGAGAGTGTCTCACTGGGGTCCCCCTGGCTCCGTGATCTCTTGGACTTTGGAAGGCTCTGTACCCAAACCCCAGAAGACCTCATAGATTCACGTGCCCCTTGTTTGAACCCAGCTGGTTTGGTCACCTGGGACAGAACTAAGACTTATCTCCGCACGGGCTACCAGTAGCTGAGCAGTTAGCCTCACCAAGGCCATGAGGACAGGGTCACTCTGCCCTTAAAGGACTCAGCCCCAGGTGTGCCCCTCCCTAGACATTGCTGGGTACCTTACCCCTAGCTCTTTCATCCTTTGATTCAGAGCAGAGAGCTGGTGGATGTTAACCCCCAAGGGCTGCCTTAGCCTGCCAGAGCCTCAGTTTCCCTATTTGTAAAGTGAAGATGATAATCCTTAGACGATTAACTGTCATGCTAGAGGTGGCAGCTGGGTTTGGGAAGGGGGGTGGGTAGCCGTTTGGGGGCCACACTTTGGGTGGAGGGTCAGACAGCCCAGATGTTCTCAGGCATTGGCTCATTGCCCCTGCAGGACACCGTCCATGGCTGCCCGTGTTCCTTGGCTTCATCTGGACCTAGGAACAGACCCTGCACAGGGAGCTCCTGTTGGAGCAGCCGGCCCAGGTCAAGCTCATGGAAGCCCAGGTCAAGCCCTGACTCCAGCCCTGCTCCGCCCTGCAGACCCCGAGCTCCCTCTCAAAGTCTAGTCCTAATAGCAAGGAGGTCTCCTGTAGAGACCAGCCCCCATCCAGCCCACCCCTCCAGATAGCTCATGAACTTGCACCTCTCTCTTCCCACAGCTGGATGCACCTTCTGTGCCCCTGGCTGGTCCACATTAACCAGCTGCACCTGGTCCGGGCACACACCAGTTGGGCCAGTGACGCCCTGAATTCCACTGCAGCCTGGACACTGACCGCACTCCCTCTGCGAGGAGACGGACACCTGCCTCAGCTGCTCTTTCCTGGACTGTGCTCCCCACAGCACACAGCACACACAAACCCCTGCTCAGGCACACACAGTCACACGCAGTGAGAACACACTCCCAGGGACACCCTGTCCCATATATACATGCCTGTCTGGTGGCAGACTTTTGCAGATGCTAACGGGCAGCTTCATGTCTACCGCTTCCCATATACCTGCCCAGGGGTGAACCTGTGAGCACGCATCCACACCTTCCAGAGCCACCCCCTCCAGTGACATATCTGGGCACAGGCACACACATACACCTGTGCGATGTAGCATACAACATACTTGTTCCTGTACACACACACACACACACACACACACACACACACACACACTCTGGGGTCTCAGTCCACCTCTCCAGGGACAGACCACAGCAGCAGCTCTCCAACCTGCAACCCCTGACCTTCCTCAGAGTTGGGGGTCATGACTTCCCGGGGACAAGGAACCTGCTGAGGTCACACAGCTCACTGTGGCTGAATGGTCTCAAACTCGGGTCCCCTGTCCCCAGGGTGGCATGCACGCCTGGCTGCATCAGCAGGTGTGCACACTGCCAGAGCCCACATGCCAACGGGGTCCCATGGGGGGAGCAATGGGGAGAGCAGCATCCCCTGAGCCCTCTCAGGGCGGCGGAGCCCGGCTGCTGGGAAGGGACCATCCTGAGACGTGGGGCATCTGTTTGACAGGCTCCCCCTCAGCGTGACACTGACTCTGTGGAGGGTCAGTTCCTGGTGCTGGGGAGGACAAGAGGGAGGAGCTGGGGGCGAAGGGCTCCTTCTGGCCTGTCTGTCCATCCGCTAGGTCCCTCTGTCCATCCAGGGCGGCGGGCAACGTGGGATCGGGCGAGGGGCCCTTACCTCCGGGCTGCGCGGGGTGGAGGAAGGACAGCAGGAGCAGCAGGACTCCGGGCCTCGGGGTTGCCGCCGTCAGACCCGCCATCTCGGGGAGGAATGCCCCAGCCTGCTCTCCGCGCCTCGTTTTATCCCCAGAGCGTAATTGCTGCCTCCTCGGCTGCGAGGGAAGGAGGGAGGGAGAGAGGGCGGGCAGGAGGGCGGGAGAAGGGGGAGGCCGGGGGAGGGGGCGCGGGGAGGGGGCAATTACGAAAGGCCGGGCCCAAGAGCCTCCCAGGCTGGGTCTGACTGGACTGTGGGCCTTTTTCCTTCACACACACACACGCACACACACACACGCACACACACTCGCGCTCTCACTCGCACACACTCTCCCCCATCTCTTTCCCGCTTTCCCTCTGTGGCCGTTCTCTCTTCGTTGCTGGCCCTGTTCCCGCCAGAGAGTGTGAGGGGCCTCTGCCAGGACAGCCCTCGGGAGAGGAAGCAGGAGGGAGGGCCCGGCAGCCCGGCCAAAAATCCCGGCCCTAGCCAAGGCCTGAGTGGCCAGGCCCCCGCCCCTCCGGCTGGGCCCCGGGCCCAGTGTGGGGACACAGGCCAGCTGTCTCGCGCCACGGCCCCCACCCCGGCCCTCCAGACACCCTGACACCCCCAGGCTTGGCTAGCGATGGGCCCTACCCAAAGCTGGGGTGGGGAGGTTGGGCAGGTCTGGGGGTCTGGGAGCTGAGATTGGGGGGCTGCGGGCAGAAGGGCCTGGAAGGTAAGATCAGGTTCTGTATAGCCCTGTGGAGCAGCTAGGGGACAGAATAGGGACCCCGACATGCTACAGAGCTCCCTTCAGCATGGGTTAAGGGCTCAGCTCTCTGGGGACAGGGGGTTAGGTAGGTCTGTGGTTGGCATCAGCAGAGGCCAGAGGACTGCGGTCAGGAGAATAGCCTGGGAGGGAAGGCCATGTCCATTTTGTCCCCTGCAGCCTCCGGGGCACGTAGGGGACTCTGACATATGAGGTTCCATCCTGCATGGACATATGTCTCACACTTGGCCCTGTGCAGGCCACAGCGTCTGGCAAAAGTCAGGTTGGACCCAGGTGACAGTGGGGAGCAGGGAGGTGGGAGCCTCTCGAGGAGTACTAGGCAGCCCAGTCTCTTCGTTGTCCCTTGGTGACCACCTGTCCCACGACTGAGCTCCACCAGCGTCCAGATGAGAATTGGAAGCCTCCGCGGGCCTGGGAGAACACTCTGGGTCGTCCTTCCCCCAGTGGCCAGGAGGGGGCGGCCTGTGCTGAAACAGCAGGGACATCACCCAGCCGACCTCGGCGCCTTCCGCACCAGGACCTGAGCAGGGCCGGGACCCTGGGGGGTTGGGTGTGTGTGCATAATGGGTCAGGGGAGGGTCCCATCTCTCTCAAGCCCTGCTAGTGGGAGAGAAACCTGGAAGCCAGAGGTTAGGAAAAGAAACTGTGCTCTAGGTCATCGCCAATCAAGGGGCAAAGTCGAAGCCACGTGTCTGGGGCTTTCCCAGGCACCAGAGGGATGAGTTAAATGTCCCTCCAGCCAGGAGCACAGTGGCAGTCTGGAGCGCTCGCAGGGGCAGCCAGCAGCAGAGAGGTCAAAGGCAGGCCGTGGCCTCAGGTGTGCTGAGTTCTGGTTCTGGCCCTTTCTAGCAGGGTAATGTCTCCATAGAGCTGTACTTTCCTCATTCATCAAATGGTGATAAAGAAGATCATTGCAAAGACAGTTCTGCTCCATACCTGCCAGATTGCAAATGCTCTGAACTCTCTGGTGCTAGGACCAGCACCAACTGCTACTGCCACCACCGGTTCTGCAGGAACCGCCCCTGGTTTCAGCTATCAGCTGGGCTCTCTTGCTGGGCCACCCTGAGACCCTGGACAATTTCTCCCTTTCCCTGGGTCTCCAGTCATCGAGGCTCCAGAATTCTGGAAGGTGGCGGCATGCTAGGAGAGTCATCTTCAAGCATACAATCGTTCTTACATACAGTGTGTTTATTTGGGGATGAGTTGGAGTAGTTGGTGGAGATTATGGGGGCCTAAAGTCCCCCCCCCCATCCCCTGCCCAGGCCAGCCCTTGTTGGTCGGGTTGGGTTGCTTGGAGGCAGGGTCTGAGACTCCATGCCTGGGAAGTGTCTGCTGGGAGGGAGGGGAGGTCAGCCGTACATCTGTGTGCCTGCCGCCTTCCCGGGAAGGGGGAAGGAAGGAGGTGCTGGTGGGGAACTGGGCCCCACTCCTCTTGGGGCAGTGACGTGGGCAGGAACCGGCTTTCAGACTTACAAACCGCAGTCTGCTCGGAGTCTTTATTAATTCCAGGACTGGGAAAGAGGCTGGAGCCAGCAGGAGAGGGCTTGCTGTGGGGGATCCGGGAGAGGTGTGGAGGGGCACTTGATGGGATAGACTTGAGGTTGCTGGGCTGGGGCTCTGGATCCTGCCCCTAGCTCCAGTCCCCCCTTCTCTTTATCAGCCTGCACTCTTTTCAGTACTTCCACTCACGCACGGCACACAAAGCTTTTGTACATCTCCAAGGGGGCCTCAGTTCAGAGTCAAATCCATCCAATTGATCATCCAGCGCAAGTTAGCCCCGTGCATGCAATGCATACTGTAGGGACTAGGGGTACAGTCATCACCAGCATTCACTCGTTGGCCGGGACATTCAAGAAGCCCAACAGTCTTCACTGGTGGGTACCACCTCCCAGCATAGTTATACAGGTGAAATTAGATTATACCTGTAGAACCACCTGCATGGGTCTGCCCGGTGCCCCTGGCACTTATCGCTGGCAAGCTTTACCACCTGCTTGCAGCCTGGCTCAGTGTGGGCACCTGGGTGAGTCACCCAGACTCCTTCTGGGTTCTTGCTTCTCCAGGTGCATCGTCTAGGAGTCTAGGAAGGACTGGGCTTCGGGCCTTTGCAGCACTCTGAGAATGTAACGGCTTTGCTCAGAAGCCCTCGTTAGCCATGCAGATCAATTCTAGACTTCTGAGTAGGGTCTTGCAGGCCATGCATGACCCAACTCACTTGGTTGCCTTCCTTCCTTCTGACCGGCTTCCTGTCTGGCCTCTGAGTTGCTCCCCGGCCCCCAGGCTGGTCCTGGAGGTCTGGGTGTTGGGTCTTTGTTGGCGAAGTTCCCTGGTCTTGGCTTCCGTTCCTCCAGGTCTGTCCCACCCTCAGTATCCCTGTCCCCTGGAACTCTCTGAGGGTTCTTCACACAGGACCCCCTTGGGCTGAGCTTGGGTGCTTCCTTGTATCCCTCACCAGCCTGGCCATCATGGAAGGCAGGTTGAGGATAAGCCCATTTCTGTCTCCCAAGGGTGTTGAATAATCAGCACAGAGGAGCCTTCCAGGAGATGGTGATAGAAACTGCTGGTGTAGACAGAATCCCTGTGGTGTGTTTTTTGTTTTCTTCTTTGTCTGCACATGGTCCCATCATCTGTTAAATTCAAGGCACGCTGCCATGTGAGACCCTGGGCCCGTGAGAGGAGCAGATGGGCTGTGGGACTGGCCTAGGCAGAGGGGTTCAGCCGGATCTGGGACCCCAGTGGTGTTTCTTTCCAGGGCCACTGAAGACGCTGCTGGCAGCCAGTCACACCTCCATGTGAGCGAGGGTCCCTCCAGCCGGCCCCAAAGGAAATAGGGTCAGTGGTACCGTAACAGGGGAGCATGGTTTTCTCATATGCACCAAATGAGGTTTGGGCAGGAAATGAATGCTGGTTGGGATAGCTCCTCTGGGGCAGGATCAGTAGCAAGACAGGGTGGAGGACCCAGGACATACCTTCCCACCCTCCTGCTTCGTCCATTAGATCCAGCTGCAGACAAGGAGGCCAGAATCTTCCCTTCCTTTAGTTTTAAGTTTTCTAGTAGCTACACAAGCTAAAAGAAAAATTGAAAATTTAACTTCTTTTTCTTTTCCAGTACTGGAGATTGAACCCAGGGACACTCTAACACTGAGCCACAGCCACAACCCTCTTTTTCTTCTTCTTCTTTTTCTTCTTCTTCTTCTCCTTCTCCTTCTCCTTCTCCTTCTCCTTCTCCTTCTCCTTCTCCTTCTCCTTCTCCTTCTTCTTCTTCTTCTTCTTCTTCTTCTTCTTCTTCTTCTTCTTGTGGTACTATAGATTGAACCCAGGAGCATTCTATCTCTGAGCTATACCCCCAGCCCTATCTTTTTTTCTATTTTGAAATAGGATCTTGCTGAATTGCTGAGGGCCTCACTAAACTTCTGAGGCTGGCCTCAAACCTGCAATCCTCCTATCTCAGCCTCCCAAGTACTGAGATTACAGGCATGTGCCACTATGTCTGGAATTTTTTTATTTTGAGACAGCATCTTGCTAAGCTGCCCAGGCTGGCCTTGAACTTAGACCTTCCAGCCTTAGCCTCCTGAGAAGCTGGGATTACAAGTGTATGCCACCATGCCTGTCAAATAAAATACAATTTTTTTGTACTAGTGTTTGAACCCAGAAACATTTTGCCATTAAGCTGCATCCCCAGCCTATTTTATTTTAATGTGGTACTGAGGATTGAACTTAGGGACATTCTACCTCCAAGTTACACCCCAGGCCCCTCCCTTTTTTTTACCTTTTAATTTTTTGTTTTGAAACAGAGTCTTGCTAGGTTGCTGAAGGTTTTGCTAAATTTCTGAGGCTGTCCTCGAATCTATGATTCTCCTATCTCAGCTTCTCAAGTATTAAGATTACAGGCATGTGCCACTACATTCAAATTTTCCTTTTCCTTCCCTCCCTCCCTCCCTCCCTCCCTCCCTCCCTTCCTTCCTTCCTTCCTTCCTTCCTTCCTTCCTTCCTTCCTTTCTTTTTTTTTTTGTGTGTGGTACTCAGGGGCATTCTACCTCCAAGCTATGTCTCCAGACCTATTTTATTTTTATTTGGAAACAAGGTCTCATTAGGTTGATGAGAGTCTGACTACTTGCTGAGGCTGTCCTCGACCCTGCGATCCTCCTGTCTCAGCCTCCCAAGTACTGGAATTACAAGCATGTGCCACCACACCCAGCTAATGAAATTAATTTTAATAGTATATTTAACCCAGAATACCTAACATATTATAATTTTAACAGCTAATCAATATAAAAATTATTGGCAAGGTATTTTGTATTCTTTTTTGTAGTTGTCTTAAAACTTGTGCGTATTTTACATTTTGGATGTATCTCTGGTCACTTTCTTTTCTGAGTGTGGTGCTAGGGATTGAACGCAGGGGAATTCTACCTCTGAGCTGCACCCCCAGCCCTTTTTATTTTTTATTTTGAAACAGGGTCTCACTAAGTTGCAGAGGACCTCACTAAATTGCTAAGGCTGGCCATGAACCTGTGATCTTCCTATCTCAGCCTCCCAAGTACTGGGATTCAGGCATGGGCCACCATACCCGGCTGACTGGTCACCTTCCAAGGGCTCAGTAGCCACATGTGACTGTGGCTGCTGTAGGGGACACTGCAGGTTTAGCCTGGGGGGACAGATGAGGGTGAGACTGACTAATGAAGAGGGAGGAGGGGGTGTGGAGACACTGAGCCTGAATCCTGCTACTTGAAGATTCAAGGTAGGATGAAGCCTGAGGACGAGGGAGTGGGCAGAGAAGGAGGGATGTCCTTGGAGGCCGCAGGGAAGGGCCAAAGCTCGCCCAGGACAGGAGGCCTCAGGAGAGAGGCCCCAGAGAGGATTGCCACCTACTGCAGGTTCCTAGGCAGCAACCGCCCAGAGCCAGAAAATGAGAAGGGCCCTCTGCAGCTTGTCCCTGCTCAGGGGTGGCCAGGGACCCCTCTGAGGGACAGTGGACTGGGAGAGAAGGGGCCAGCTGAGGGCAGAAACTTCAGACTTCCCTGGAGGCAAAGGGTCTGCCGCTGGAAGCAGACTGGATGCTACTGAGGGCCGGGGCTACTTCCTGGGTCTCACTTCACCACTGACCTCCCCAGCGGGAGGGACGTACAGGCTGTGCTCTGCAGGGGATTTGGGAGTTGTGGAAGGGGAGCTGGAATTCCAGCTTCTGTAGCCCCCAGACTGGAGAAGGGAGGCTTGGGTCATCATTGTGGTGGTGTTAGGGACTATACTAGCATGAACTGGGGTGAATCACCTAATAGGGGTGACTTCATTTTATTTTTTGGTACCAGGAAATGAACCCAGGGGCATTCTACCTATATCTGAGCTAACCCCCTTTTTATTTTATTTTTATTTTGAAACAAAGTCTTGCTGAGTTGCTGAGGGCCTTGCTAAATTGCTGAGGCTGGCCTCAAACCTGTGATCCTCCTGTCTCAGCCTCCCAAGTACTGGTATTACAGGCATGCACCATCACACCTAGCTTTCATATGCCTTTAAGATCTAAAACTAATTTTTTTTTTGTGGTGCTGGGAGCAGAACCCAGGAACCCTCTACCACTTAACTGTACCTTCAGCCCTTTTTTTAAAAATTTATTATTTATGTTTTTGCTGTGCTGGGGATTGAACCCAGGAGCATTCTACCTATGAGCTATATCCCCAGCTCTATTTTTATTCTTTATTTTGAAACAGGGTCTCACTAAGTTACTAGTGGAGGGCCTCACTAGGTAGCTGAGACTGGGCGTGAACCTGCGATCTTCCTGTCTCAGCCTCTCAAGTACTGGGATTACAAGTGTGCACCACCACTCCCGGGTCAGCTCAGACTCTTAAAGATGTGCATGGTGGCACACACTTGTAATCCCAGTACTTGGGAGGGTAAGACAGGAGGATCTAAGGTTTGAGGTCAGCCTCAGCAACTTAGAGAGACCCTGTTTCCAAAAACAAAAAACAAACACACACACACACACACACACACACACACACAGAGACACAAAACAAAGGGGGTGTAGCTGGGAGGTAGAATGGCCCTGGGTTTAATCCCCAGTACCAAAACACAAAACAAAACCAAAACCAAAAACCAAATCGGGTATACAGCAAGTGCTCAAGCATGGAATAGAGTCCATTGCAGACAAGTGATGCAGATGATGGAGACTGAGAGGCGGGCGCAGGAGGAAGCCCCTTCCCCACAAATATTCCTCCCACTGCTGGCCTGGATGCTCTGCTCCAGAGACACTGGTCTCTGACCCAGAAACCTCTGGTCCAGCAATGCTGCGCTTCCCCAGACCCGCCTGTTTGTGCGTCTGAGTCATTGGCAGTCTGGGTCCTTGGCCGGTGCGAGCCGGGGGGTGGGTGTCCCGGACGGGCTGTTCTGCCCTGGCCTGTTCCCACATCGCCTCACGGGCTGTCTGCTGCCGTGTAGGGGAACATCGTGAGCCCAGCTGCTTTGCACCCCCTCCCCAGGGGACCAGGGATGGAGGAGTCCAGAACACGCCTCTCATTTGTTTGACACTTGACAGTTTACAAAGCACATCTTCATTTTCAATCAGGGATATTATTATCTCAGTTTATAAACAGAGGGGTTAGGAGCCCTGTCTAAACTCAGGCCCGCCAGAAAGAACTCTCTGTATCTCCTTAGATCTACTTAATTTTAACTCTAAGCCCCTGTCACATGGGCAGCAAGTGGCAGAGAATTCCACTCGTAACTGGGTCTCTCTCCCTGCACCCTCTGCCCCCAACCCAAATCCTAGCATCGTACTGGGGGCCTGGAGACAAGAGCCCACCTCCCGAGCCCCTCTCGGGAGCCTGCATGCTCCTGTGCACCCGAGACTGTGGGTGTCTTATTGAGTCTAGGGAGCCCTGGGGCTGGGCGGCCTCAGGAGACCCTTCCAAGGAGTGGGCCTATGCCTCCCTGGGAAATGTCCCCTCTGGTCCTCCTGCCTCTCACTCTCAATGCAAAGGGAAGACTTCACACTGCTTCTGCTTTTTGGCGATGCTGTTCTGAGCGGGGAGGAGGGAGTGCATTCGGGTGGACAGACAGGTATTCAGAACGGAATTAATATGCTGTCATGTTATGCGTAGGACAGCACAGGATTGGCCCAAGGTCACCCAAAGTCACTCCTGCCTGCAGTGGTGCTCTCAGAGGGAGCCCTGGCCCCAGCTGCGGAATCCACTCAGTGAATCTCTGTGGACAGAGGTCCTCTGTTCTGTGGGCCAGGCACTTAGTAGGTCCCCTGTGGTCCTGAGCTGGCCCCAGGAGCTGTGGGCGGGGCCACAAGGCCCTCACCTCCCTGTGGTGCTCTCTCTCCCGTCTTGTCCTTATCTCCCTTAGCCTCCCCCAGCCTGGTCGTGCCCAGGAGCCCTTCCAAGAGCCTGAGCCGGAACGCTGTGGGGTGGGGAGCTCTCTTCCTCCTGGGTTTTGCCGGTCTCCATCCCCACGCCACGTTTGGCCGCTCCCCACCCTGGGCAGAGCCCTCCACCCATGCCCGGAACCCTCAGCTGGCCTGATCCCTGCGGCGCCAGGCGGGTCCCACGGGGCGGCCAGGACAGCTGCCAGGATGCGGGGTGGGAGGCAGGCTGGGCTGGGCCAGGGGCTCCTGCTGGGCCTGGGGTTATCCACTCCTCTTCCATTCTGTTCTCTGCATTCCTGAGCAGCGGCTCTGGTGGGCATCAGGTCTTTGGAGGGGAGACAGACAGAGAGGACCCAGCACCTGCAGTCTTGGGAAGGAAGGCTGGGTGTGGGGAGGCAATCAGGAAGGCTTCTTGGAAGAGTTGACACCAGAGCTGAATCCCTCTGCAGCTCCCAAAGGAGCTGCTTTGCCGGTGGCGAGTGCAGAAGCAGAAAGGCTGCAGGCAGCTCTGACCTAGCTGCTGGCCTTTGCCCTTCAGCCCACCCACACAGCTGCCTGAGCAAAGATCCCCGCTGTCCCGCCCTGCTTAAAGCCGGCCAGTTACAACTCTCAGAGGACACTGGCCCTTCCTGCTCTGCTCAGACCACATTCAGGGCTCCTAGAAAGGGGATTTCACCTGCTAACAGCACTTTTGAAACTATAGTTTGCAACCTATCAGTGGGGCGTGAAATCAATGTAGGGGGCCAGGAACAGCATTTTAAAATCAGATGGAATGGAACAGAATAAAATAAATAGGAATATAGATTGTCCCAATTTGTGATGCCTTGATGATTTTTTGACTTTACATTGGTGCAAAAACCAATATGCACTAGAGACAGAACTTTGAATTCTGAGTCTTGATCTTTACCTGGACTGGTAAGGTTTGGTAAGATACTGGCTTGGGACACTTGGCAGTAGCAGTGAATAGCAGCTGCCAGTCAGCCACATAATCAGGATGTGAAGAGCGGACACTCTACAGCTTGCTGTTGTAAAGCCTGGAGGTTCTGTGTAGGTTAGGTGTAGTAGGTCCGCTTTTTTCTTTTTTTGTACTGGGGATTGAACCCAGGGGTGTTCTACCTCTGAGCTACACCCCTAGCCCTTTTTACTTATTATTATTTTTTTTTAAACAGGGTCTTGCTGGGTTGTTGAGGCTGTTCTTGAATCTGCAATCCTCCGATCTCAGTCTCCCAACTACCGGGCTAACAGGTGTGCGCCGCCACACCTGGCTTGATCCTCCTTTGACTCATGGCATTTTCAACTTACCATGGGATTGTCAGGAGGAGGATCAGTAGATGTGAGTGTAATTAATACTAATGATCACATTCAGCACAGTGTCTTGTACCATTTAATTGTCCTTACTTGTTTGCACGTGGGTGCTGGATGGTTTTCCAGCTCCAGGCTGTCAAAAAGACTAAGAGCCATGGTTACAAAGGCTGTTGGGTACAAATCCTTCTTTCCCTCTGTGCCGGGGGCTGTTGCCCTGCTGGGGGATGATGAAGCTCTACCCGGGTAGGTATCACGGTGAGACTGAGTGGCTTCACGAGTGAACAAGACAATGGCAGCCAGGGAGACCCCTCAACTCCTCAACCCCCCTGTGGCTCCTGCCAAGCCCCTGAGAGCTGGGCGGTAGGGTCTGCTCCAGCTCCTGGCATCTGTCAGGCACTCAGGGAATTTCCTAAGCAGTATCTGGTGTGATCACCAAAGAAATGGGGGAGGAGCTACTCCCTCTTATTAGTTGCATTTATTTATTTATTTATTTATTTATTTATTGGTACTGGGGATGGAACCCAGGGGAATTCTACCTCTGAGCTACAAGCCAGCCCAATTTTATTCTTTTATTTTGAAACAGGGTCTCACTAAGTTGCTGAGGCTGGCTGCAAACCTGTGATCCTCCTATCTCAGCCTCCCAAGTTCTGGGATTACAGGCTTGGGCCACCACCCCTGGCTTAGTTGCATTCTTTTATTCTGTGTTTTTGATGCTTTCACCTCTTGGGGGCCTTACCGATCCCGAACCCAGAGCTAGGTCATCAATAGAGATAGCGAACAACTCACTGATCCAGAGTCCCACACCTCCAACCACCTCCCACCTGCCCTAATCAGCCCAGGGCCAGGTCTCTCACCACCAGGGATAGCAACTAGACCCCAGAGCCTGCTGAAATGGTTCCAACTACCAGATCCCAAACCTGCCTGGACAGCTCCTTTCCACAGGGAAGGTTTTTGCCGCAGTTTCCCCTGTCCCTCTGCCTGGTGACCAACCCTGGGGCTTCCCTGTGATGTGGCCTGCCCTCTTCTCTCAGGATCTATGACTTAACCAACCAGCTTTTCAATGGCAATCGTCTGCTGATCTATCAGTCTCACTATACCTGAATAATAAAATCTCTCTCTCTTTATACACACACACACACACACACACACACACACACACACACACACACACGTAGTAGTTGAATCCAGAGGCATTATATCTCCAAGCTATACACCCAGCATTATTATTATTATTATTATTATTACTTTTTTGGTGGTACTAGGGATTGAGCCCAGAAGAATTCTACCTCTGAGCTACACCCCCAGCCCTATTACATTTTTTAGATTTTTCAAACAGGATCTTGCGAGGTTGCTGAGACTGTTGCTACATTGCTGAGGCTGTTCTCGAACCTGTAGTCCTCCTGTCTCAGCCTCCAAGTACTGGGATTACAGGTGTGTGCCACCACACTCAGCCTCCAAGTCCCATTTTATTTTTTATTTTGAAACAGGGACTTGCTAAGTTGCTGAGGAACCTCGCTAAATTGCTGAAGCTGGCCTCGAAACTGCGACCCTCCTATCTCAGCCTCCCAAGTACTGGGATTATAACTGTACACCACCATGCCTGGCTAAAATCTGTTTTAACATATTCCCTCTTTCCATTTTTTCATTGAGTAAACTGAGGCCTGGAAAGGCTAAGTGACTGACTCCGAGTCCCACAACCAGGAAATGGCAGATTTGGGATTTGAAGCTGGATTTTAGTCCAAATCTAGCATCCTTCCCTCAGCCCCTGTCTGTAAATTGGCCAGGGCCCGGGAGGACGTGAGGAGGGAGCGGGGTGTGGGGAGGCTTTCGCACATCTCTTGGAGCAGGTGCTTTGCTCTGTGAGTCCCCCACCCACCGACTCTGCTGGTCCGTCACTTCCTTCTGCTGTCCAGCTCTGTGCTGTCCCTGGATTCTTGAGAGAGGACATGGGGGAAGGGAGGGCGAGACATAGACCCCTCAGGAAAAGGAGTAGGGGCAGACCTGCCTGAAGCCTGGCCCTCCTCCCTCTGGACCTGTTGTCCTCCTGGAGTCTATCTTTCCTGGTGGGAGCGCCTTGGGGATTGGAGCTATCCTGGCCCCTCTGTGTCTCCGGCACCCATCGTAGAGACCATGGCCAGGACAGCTAGAGGCTGGGAAAGAGTGACCACACAGATGGACGGATGGTTGGATGCTCCCACGCATTGTCCCTCTCTCCATCCCTCTTTCTGCATCCCTGCCTCTGTCTCCCTCCACCTCTGTGTTCCTGTCTGCCTCTCTTCCTCTCTAGGGTCCACTCTTGCAGAGCCTGATTGAGCAAGGCTCTCAGCTGCCCAGGTTTGCATTAAGTTGTTTATCCAAAGCAGACTTGGATGCCTGAGCTCTCCTTCCAGGCCCCAGAGGAGGAAGCGCCCCCGAAGGGGTGGTCTCCATGGCCTCAGCCCAGCATTTGTCTTCTAGTTCTGATTAGACACAGCTTCTCTATGCCTTGTGTTCTACACTCAGGATCACATACAAAGTCAAGTGCTCAAAGCGCAGGTGTGTTCAGCTCACGGATCTTTACAAGCCTATCTACCCAGGTAACCATCACCCAGGTCCACAGGTAGAACATCTCCAGTCCTGCAGTCTTCCTGGTCAGTGTCTGCTGGTGGTACGGCTCATCTGCCTTTTGCTGTTGATTGGTTTTGCCCTTTCTTGAGCTTTGTAGTGGGTTGACTTGTCTCCCTCCAAAAGATATGTTCAAGTCCTGGTCCCTGGTATGTCAAATGTGATGTTACTTGGAAATAGAGTTTTTGCACATATAAGTAAGTTAAAATGAAGTCATTTTGGATTAGGGTGGGTCTTAAAGCCAATGACTGGTGTCTCATTAAGAGAAAAGAGAGGGAGATTTGGACACAGGGATGCAGAGGAGACATGGTGGAAAAGATCACTTGAAGGCAGATGTATTTGGATGGAATATCTACAAGTCATAGAACACCACTGATGACTGCAGCCACAGAAGCTGAGGGGCTTCCCTAGAGCCCTCAAGGGAGCGTGGTCCTGCCGGCACCTTGATGTTTATTTCTGGCCTCCGGAACATGGTTTTGTTGTCTTAAGCTACCATGTTTGTGGTCATTTGTTATGGTGACCCCAGCAGACAAATATGAACTTCATAGAAATGGAAACCTACACTGTATTCCTTTGTGCCTAAATAGATGCTCATACTGTGCCTGTGAGATCCATCCAGGCTGTTGTGTGTAGCAGTTTATTCTTTTTTGTTTCTGCATAGAATCTCGTTGTATAAATATATAGGTTGGGCATCTCTAAACTGAAAATCTGAAATGCTCCCAAATCCAAAACAATTTGAGTGTGGATATGACACCACAGGTAGAAAGTTCCACACCATGAAACTTTGTTTCATGCACAGAATGACTTAAAATATTATATAAAACCCCCTTCAGGCTAGACATATAGGTGTATATGAAACATAAATGAATTGTAAGTTTAGACTTGGGCCATATCCACATCTAATATTGAGGGACTGAGCTTAGTGGTAGAGTGTTTGCCTAGCATACTCAAGGCAGCGGGTTCAATCCCTAGTACCACAAAAGCAGCAGCAGCAATGTTAGAAGCAAATATTCCAAAATCTGAAAAAAACCAAAAAACCAAAAAAACCCAAACACTGAAATCTAAAACATTACTGGTCCCAAGCATTTCCGATACTCAGCCTATATTGCAATTTATTACCCATTCTAGTGTTGATGTACATTTGAGTTATTTGTTTACTCCTATTTTGGATAATGATGATAAGGAATGCTTCTGCCTTTTTGTGGACATACCGTAAACATAGAAATGGGTGTAATTGCTGGGTTTTATGGTAAGTATATGCTTAACTTTTTGAGGAATTGCCAGATTTTTTTTTTCTTTAAAGCAATGGTAGCATTTTTATCATTTTACATTCCCATTAGCAGAGTGTGAAAAATCCACTTGTTCCACACCCTGGCAACACTTAGAATTGTCAGTCTTTAAATCTTAGCATTCTGCTGGGTGTGCAGGGGTATCCCATTATGGCTATAACTTTCATTTCCCTGGTGAGTAATGACGGTGAAGCACCTTCTCATATGCTTTGGGGGTTAATGCATCCTTTAAAGTGATCATTCAAGTCTTAGGCCATTTTTGAAAAGGGGGTTGTTTGATAGCTTCTTATTGATTTGTAGGCATTCTTTATATATGGAGATGCAATCTAATTAGTTAAGCTCATTAGAAAGATCCTCTCTCGCTCTGTCCGTTGCCTTTCCTTTAATGTTGTCATGTGTTGAACAGAAGTTCTTGATATTTTTTTTCATTTTCTTTTTTTTTTTTTGAAGTCCTAGGAATAGAACCCAGGACTCACTTGTGCTAGGCAAGCACTCTATCATTGAGCTACACCCCCGCCCGTTGAATTTTATTAATGCAGAATGTATCAGTCTTCTCTCTAGTGCTTAGTGCTTTTTCTGCCCCGTTAGAAATCTCTGTCTACCCAGAGGTCATGAAGACATTTTCCTATGTTTTATTTTGGAGGTTTTGCAATTTGAGCTTTCACACTTAGGCCTATGAGCTACAGGGACCTGCAGCATTTTAAATCTCAGCAGAGTCAGGATTAGCCTGTCTGCCCACGCCCTCCCCAAACTTGGTGGCCCCGGCATTTGGAAAAAACCTTTCCCTCCTGGGTCGCCAGCTGCATAGCCTGTTTCAATGGCCCAGCCCTTCCTCCAGGACCTGGGATTAATAAAAGCCTGTGGTTTTCAGGCTGAGAGCTGGTTCTAGTGCCTGCCAGCATTCAGGCTGCGCGGTGGGGGCCACCACTCCTTCTCCATGTGGACTTCTTTTCCCACCTGGCACAGGACAATCTCATCCGCTCATGCCATTCTGCGGGTCCCAGACCACAATTAGGAATCTCCAAGGAGCCCCCTTACCTGTCCCTTCTAAATCCTTCTAAACCTACTCCACAGCATGGCCTTCCCCAGTCCCTGTTCTGCACTTATTCATAACTCAACCCATCTCAGGATGGCAAAGAGCTTCCGTTGTCCACTGTATAGGACGGGAGATGTCTGTTGAGGAATGTTAAGAAGGATTCTGAGTCTTTCCAGGCCTAGCAGGTGAGAATCATACATTCAACCTGGGTCTAGTCTAGCTCTCTCATGAGGATTTATCCAAAGCAGGGTGTAAATGGCTTATTCAATAGTACTCAGCCATGAATTAGTGAAAGGTTGAGGGAGAGAAGGAAAAGAGAGAGAGGTAGAGAGGGAGAGGGAGAGGGAGAGGGAGAGGGAGAGGGAGAGAGAGAGAGAGAGAGAGAGAGAGAGAGAGAGAGAGAGAGAGAGAGAGAGAGAGAGAGAGAGAGCTCTAAGGCTTTATTGAGATAAAATCTGTGAAGGAGGAATCTCCAGGAAAGGATGGAGCCCATGTCTATCCACAAGCTGAGGGTTTATAGACGTTATTGTGGGAGGAAGTTAAAATTCTGGTGGATAGTTTTTAAGGTGGGAAATCAGGGAGTCCTTAAGGTGCAAAAGGGGCTATCTGAGTTGTGGAGGGCCTCACTAAGTTGCTGAGGCTGGCTGCGAACCCATGATCCTCCTGTCTCAGCCTCTCAAGTACTGGGATTACAGGCGTGCATCACCAAGCCCTGCTGTAACTGGGGTTGTGCACTGAAATGTTTCTTTCTGGGTAATGTTCAAGAAAGGTGTCCCCAAATGAGGCCCATAAATGAAAGGAGGTGAAAATGTGAACTGTGGACGGGGGATCTGGGGTCAATGGTCTTTGGGGGACCCTTGGGGCACCATTCAGTGGCAAACCCCTGGGTCTGCCCGG
Source organism: Graphiurus murinus (assembly GCA_004027655.1). Lineage (NCBI taxonomy): Eukaryota > Metazoa > Chordata > Mammalia > Rodentia > Gliridae > Graphiurus > Graphiurus murinus. The sequence continues at coordinate 14,265 of PVLC010007016.1, read as the reverse complement.
CCTCACCTCCTCTGAGCTGGCCTTGGGGCCCTCTAACTTTCCCCAGACTCTGTCTCTTTCTCTCCCCTCCTGTGGTTAAAAACCAAGGTTCCGTCTTCATGTAGCTTTGGTTCAAGTCTCCACCGTTCCACTTTGAGCTATGTGACAGGCAGGTGACCCCCCCGCCCAGTCTCAGTTTCCATCTGTTAGAGAGGGTGGTGGCAGAGAGTCCAGGAGCTAACAGCGTCCACACGCCTGGCCCAGAGCTCAGCAAATGTCAGCTATGACTCTCTGTGCAGGCCTCTCCGACTGCTGGCTCAGAGCCATTCCCAGAAACCAGAGCAGGGAGAAGGGGGTCTCTGCATCCCCTTCCCAGAGCTTGGCACCCAGCCGGGGACATAGTAGAGACCTAATTGAGGCCTGTTTCGGGAGGGCTCAGTCTTCTGGTTCTTTCCCTCTGGGGAAGCCCTGATTGGTTTCTGAGGAGCGAAGCGGCAGGATCTGCCTGTCTTCTTTGCCAGGTAAGCTGGGAGGAGGCCCCGCAGCCTCTGCTGGACAGAGGGGTCCTAGGAGTGGGCCCAGCCCTGCTGCGAGGCCTCTGGCCAGGGCCCAGCTGGGCCCCTGCTGCCCGCCCAGCCCCATGTTCTGTGCTTTAATCGAGTCCACCACCCTGGCTGGGCCCCAGCCAAGCCCTCACTCGCCGGTGAGCGCCAAGCCCAGGCCGTGCCAGGCTCAGCGGAGGCCCATGGCCAAGAACAGCAGAGCCGTTCTCAGGAAAGCTGGGGGATTAGGCCGGCAGGCCGGTGGGACTCAGGTATCCGCTTTCTATCCCCGCCAGGGGACGAGGGGCAGTACGATCTCGATGACATCAGTCACCCACCGGGGATATGGGGACATGACCTGGCCTGGGCCAGCTTTGGGGAACAAGTTGAGACCATGCGCCTCCTGACCTCTGCCTAAAATAGGCGCAGGTCTCACAATGCAGCACACCCTCCGTGCCAACCCAGAGTCCCGAACCCACCCCGGACTGGACACTGAACAACACTGGCCTGGGCCCTGACCTTGACCCTGATCCTGGCGGACCCTGCCCTGGGCTCCGGGTCTCCTGGGGGCCGGGCCTCTGGAGGGATGGCTGTGAGGATGTAGATGGCTCGGTGCAGATAAATCCCCTCTACTGGGCCCTCTTTGTGCTCGGCCCGGCTAGTGTGGGGTTGCCCGGCCTGGCGTGGCTGCCGGGTTATGGTTTGTGGGACGGTTCTGGGGAGAGGGCTGGGGCAGGAGCCATCCAGGCTGCCTTCGTCTGTCTAGGAGGAGCAGAGGGTCCCCAGCCTGGCTCAGGGATGAGTCCCTGAGCTCCTGGGCTCTCTGTTCCCTCCCCTGTAAAGGGGCGGTGTAGCGTGTGCCCCCATTCCCATCCTGTCCAAATCTGGCCATCCTGGGACCCTAGTGTCTGGGAGGCTTTCTCTGACTCTAGGCTGGGCAGAGGGTTCCCTCCGGCCCCCTCTCTGTCTCTGAGGGACACCGGCCACCGCCTCCTACGCAGGGCTGTCCTGTCTTCCCTCTTCTCCCCAACCTTCCTGTCTCCACCCTGACGATCTCGTTGCGCCCTGGGCTGCGCCAGCCACTGGCTGGGACCCAGCAGAGCAGGTGGCCGCCTGACCTGGCCTGGTCCCCTGTCTGGGCTGCTCTAGGCCCCTCCCAATGGGCCCCAGAGGGTGGGGGTGTCTGCAGGGACTGACTCAGATGTTATTTTGGGCTCCCCTTGGGCCCAGCGAGTTCTGGGACCTCAGGCCTGTTTAGACGGCTGGGCCGGATGTGACCCATTCCAGGCCCTCGGGCCTCTACAGGCTGGACGAGAGGCAGGCCAAGGCAAACGTGGCCGGGCAGGGGGCAGGCAGGAGGGGCAGGCCTGGCGGGTCCAGAGATCTAAGGGGTGGCCCAGCCTCCCTCTTGGACTCCGGCTGACTGGAGGCCCTTCCCGCCTTGGGCTTGGCTCTCGGCTCCAGGGGCCCCAGTTGAGGCCCCAAGCTCAGAGGCTGTTATACCAGACCCTGAGCAGTCATTTGCTGGAGGACCGAGAATCCCAGAATCCCTGAGTCAGAAGGCCAGACAGGGAGGGCCAGGGCCTCGATAATCCCTCACATAGACACGCACCTGTGCCCCCATGGCACAGGTTGAGGGGACAGGCCCTCCTCAACCTGGTCTCTGACCCCCAGAGATGTCCCCTCTTCAAAGCTATCACCTTGGCAGCGGCAGCTCTCAGCCAGAGCCTGAGGGGCGGGTCCTAGGTCCCTTGTGGGCTCCCTCCCCAGGCCCTGGTTTCTGGACCAGCTCCTCCCTCTTTGGCCTCAGCGTCCCCAGGGTCAGGTCAGCCCCAGGCCTGCAGTTCTCACGTGGCCCTCTAGGTGGGTGGCTCGGCTGGTATGGAGGCAGGGGCTGCTCTCCCTGAAGACATCTGTCCTCCACTCCTGGCCCTGGCCCCGGCCCAGACATGTTTAAGGAAACACGCAAATCCTTAAGCTCTGTCCACCATGTGCAAATTGAAACCAGAAGGGGGCCAGAGTGCTGTGGTTAACTCCTGAGGGCCAGGCCTCAGCCTGAGGCTAGGGGCCTGGGACAGGTACCTCGGCCTGCCTTGGCCCTGAGAGCCGCCAGCCCCCTGGGCCTGTCCCCTTGTGGACTCCCTTGCTGGTGTGTTCAGGACTGGCTGGCAGGTTGGTGCAGGATGTTGGCTGACCTCCTAGTAGGCCCCAGGGACACCCAGATCCGCAGCCGATCCCTGAGGCTGGGGAGGGAGGGAAAGGCGCACTCTCTGGCCACCTTGGGGTCCCCAGGGAAGCTCATTCATCCCAGAGATGTTTCAGAACCACTTCAGGGCTGGGTCTGGGTTCCCCACCAGACAGCTCCCGCAACACCCCTTCCTCATTTTGGTCACTACAGCACAAGGGACCAATATGGAACCTGCAGCTGGGGCCAGTGGTCAGAGGAAGCTTTCCAGAGAGGGACTGTGGCTGGCCTCTGAGCCCAAGATCCGGGAAGAGGAGGCAGAAATAGGCAGATACCAGCGGGAACAAGGCTGGGGTGTCCCTGTGGTCGTGGGCTGCGTGGTGCCCTTTTGCACCCTGTCAGTGTGAGCGGCCAAGGCTAACCCAGAATGTCTAACTTCAGAAATGGAAAGCCAGGAGGGAGCCCACTGCACAGAGGGCAAGACTAAGGCTCAGAGACAAGAGTGGCTGGCGGCTCCCAGATCTCTGTCTTCTAGAATCCCAGGCCAGGCTTGGCCATGAAGGCCTGGGGCTGAGTGGGGGGACGATCCCTCTTCCCTGCAAACTCTCCCTGCTGGACCCAAGCCCCAGGTATTCCCACCTGGCTTGCCAGGCAGGTAGAGGAGGGGGTGTCTTGACCAAGCGCACAGCTAGCACTGTGGCCTGTTGACCCAGCAGCCGCCCACGTTTGTGGTTGGCAGCGTGGACGGCTGCTCTTGCAGTGCTCCCACGACATACATCAAGGAAAGCTGCTTCCTGGGTGTCACAGCCTCCACCCATGGCTGAGCATTCCTGTGGAGGGACAGCGAGGCCGGGAGCGCAGCCATCTGCAGGGTGGGGGCTCTGCGGTGCAGGCACAGTCCTACCTTGTAGGCTCTGCAGACACCCCGGGTCCCTGGGCTGCCACAGCCATAGGAGTCTGCGCTGGGCACCACTGTGCAGCTGTGCAGGTGGGCAGCTGTAGCCCACTTGTGTACCCGGCTGATGCCCTGCCTCCACTTCCTGCCCTGCCTGTTGGGGCACTCGTTGGCACATTTCTCTGCCCCATGGGGACAACTGCCACAACCCTGCCCACATGTGGCCTTTGACTTGACCACGCAGCACAGGACCTATTCCCCCGAGCTGGGCAGTCCTCTCACTGTGTCCTGCCCAGGGACCCGCTAGAATGTCCCCTGCCCTGCACTTGGGTATGTCTGCCACCTCCTCTCCACAGAGGGCCTCTTAAGCAAGCCAGCTAGCTTGGACACTCCCTCTGTTCACTGTGTGGCTTGGATAGATGTGGTCCCCACCTCAGCTTCCTCTTCTTTTTATGGTACTGGGGATTGAACCCAGGGCCTTGTGCATGCCAGGCAAGTGTTCTACCCCTGAGCTTCATCTTCCACCCTCAGTTTCCTCTTCTTCAAGTTGGCCTGATCACCCCCTCATATGACCACGATGATCTAGGTCAAGTAATGGCCAGAACACTTTGGGTCCAGGACTGCGGTGGGGGGCTGCAGAGAGAGTGTATATATTTTGGCGTCGGTGGGGGGGGGCGACTATGCTGGAGGTGTGATCCTTTTCCTCTTAGCTCAGGGCCTCTTCAAAAAAGAAGGGAGACTCTAGCCTTGAATGTGGTGATTCTGAGTACGTAGATGTCAGGGATCCAGAGAGGCCACACAGAAGAGGCCCCATCAAGAAAGGAGCAGGCTGGCAAGAGTGTGAGTCCTGTGACTCAGAGAGCCGGGGAGGGCTGTGAGAGCCGAGGGCAGCCCTGGCTGTGCCATAGAGAGGCAGGAATGACTGGAGGAGGGCACTCGTGAGATGGTGGTGTGTGTGTGTATGTGTGTGTGTGTGTGTGTGTGTGTGTGTGTTACTGGGGATTGAACCCAGGGGCATCCTACCTCTGAGATACACACCCAGCCCTATTTTTATATTTGATTTTGAAGCAAGATCTCACTAAGTTGATGTGAACCTCACTAGATTGCTGAGGCTGGCCACGAACCTGCAATCCTCCTGTCTCAGCCTCCCAAGTACTGGGATTACAGGCATGCGCCACCACCCCTGGCTAAGATGGCTTTTGAAAGTCGAGTAGGAGTGTGCCAGGAGACTAGAGCAGGAAAGGCATTGAGGCAAGGCATGATATGTGCAAAGGCCCAGAGGTAGCAAGCAGTGAAGGACATGATCAGATCTGGAGGATGGCCATGGAGGTGACAGGGCAGGTGGCTTGCTGGTGTGAGAGGGGGTCCAGAGATGGGCAGGGCTCAAATGATGACATGGAATCTCAGTGGGAGGGACACTCAACAGAGGTGGCAATGTGGGGAGGTACAAGGGGCCCAGGCCTGCGGCGGGGGAGAGTTGGCCCTGGGAGGACCCGAGGCCTCTTCTATGCAACATGGCTTCCTCATCCTCCTGGTCCTGGTGTCTCTGGCTGGTACGGAGGAGTTGGGGTGCCTGCTGCCCGCTGTTTACATCGCTCACATACCTGGGATCTTATCTCCTGGGTCCGTCGTGTGTGCCCACCTTGCCAAGAGGGCCCATCACCACATGCATCATAAATCAGGCGGCCACTCCCGACAGCTCCCTGCTCCTGCCGCCTCTCCTCCGGCTGGGGAGTGGGAAGGGGACAGGCTGGCCCGGGGCTGCCCAGGGGCTCCGGCTCTGCAGGGCAGGGTCTTGTGTGACCTGGTCCTCAAAAAGTGGCTGGATGGGTTCCAGAGACTGCTCCAGAGGCCATCCTTCCTGGCTCCTGGAACGCAGTCTAGCCGGCTGCTCCTGCAGGGGCCTGACCAGGTTGGAGTGCAGCATGCCGATCCTGTCCCATTATTCAGGAGGCTCAGACAGTCGCCCTCTTGGGAACTCTCCTAGAAGGCCTGAGGCTGTGCTCCTCAGTGGACCTCAGCCACGCCCTTCCTTCTCTCAGCTCACATGCTTGTCTATGAAATGGTGCATTCAAGCATTCATTCAACAAACATTTAACTGCTGGCCATGCTGAAACTGGGTGATGAGCCAAAGAGAGCCTTGACTTTGAACCACAGCCCAGAGGGGATGATAGCTGGAGAAGTCAGAAGACTATGGCAATATGAGACTTTGTCCTCAGGCACTGGGGAGCCAAGAGGAGTGTGAGGCAGGGAGCATCCTAGTCGGATCTGTGTGTGACTGGGGCAGAGAGGGAGACTGTGGGATCTTGGGGACAGTTGAGGAGTCCCAAATCAGAGGTGCTTCTGACCCCCAAAGTCACAGCCACTTTGAAGCCTGCTGGGCCATCTTGGAGGAGAGGACAGCACGTGCTTGGAGACATTTGGGCTGCAGGGCTGGGCCCCTGACATTTTCCCATGAGTGGGTTCATCCAGGGTCCTTCGCCAGCCCAGGCCATGGGGCTCACACCTGGGGTTAGGGAGGCCAAGGAGGCAGACCCTGCCCGGGCAGTCAGAGAAGGCTTCCTGGAAGAAAGGGTCTTTCGGTTAAGTCTTCCAGGAGACGTGTGCTGGCTTAAAGCAGGGAGGGGGATGCACTGAGGGAAGTTACAGTTCAAAAAGCATCATCGGTGCAAGACATAGCAGGTGGGGGCAGGAGGGGGGGAGTGGGAAGAAACAAAGCCGGGTAGGGGAGGGAAGGGGGCCTGATCCTACCAGATGGAGGAATTGGAATGATTTTGCAGCAGGCATGGGCAGCCAAGGGAGGTTCAGGGCAGAGAGTGGCACCATCAGCCTGGCCTCCTATGTGAGGACACATAGCTGGATACATGCCCTGGGGGTGCTGGGGAAGGGGTGCAGGTGTCCAGGACGGAGGGCCCTGGTGACTTCACAGAGGCATTGCTCAATCTTGAGCCTCGAGGGAGAAGGAGAGAAAGGACGTCTGGACCGTGGTGTGTGGCCCACATCTGTGGACCTGGCCCTGGCGCAGACCCAGGGCTTGGGGAGAGAGCCTGCGTTGGTTGATTGACCCGCACATGCACCCTTTCTTGGAGAGAGGTGGCAGGCGGCTTAGGTCTCCTGTGACTTGGAGGCTGCGTCTCCATCCACTCCCGCTCCCCTCTGATCACTAGAAGTGCTGAGGAGGCTCCTTCCCTGACTGGGAGGCACCTATTCATCCCCAGCTCCTGCTCTGGCTGTTTTTCCACCAAACACCCTTCTAGTCCCTCATTCACCACTGCCCAGGGCTGGGGTGAGTGCCGCAAGCTCTCTGGCAGATGGCAGCTTGTAGGGAGGAGGTAGAGGCATTTGTTCTCATGCCACGGCTCCCCCTGGGAGTCTCTTCCCCACAGTGGGCTCCGGGTGGGGCAGAGTCAAGGGGGTGTGCAGGCTGAGGGCTGTATCAGACCAAATCCACGGTCAACTGCATGCCACAGCTCTGACGACTCTCAGACATGAAAGAACACACACCCTAGGCTCTGTTTACATCAAGTTCAAAAACAGGCAAGAGTCATCTCTGGTGACAACAGTCAGCGTGATGGAGATCCTGGGTGGGAGATGACAGTGACCCAGAGGGAAGCAGATGGGGGAAAAGCTCTGTATGCGGATCTGGGTGCTGTCAATGCAGAGGAGTCCGGTGGGTGACAGTTCCCACCCAATATGATGGAAACTCACGCCTGACACATGCACTTCTCTATAGGAATAATATAGAGCCTTGATTAAAAAAATCAGACATCGGCACAGTATTTTATTATAGCTGACGTGATACATATGTATGTGTACATATGCGTGTGTGTGTTTATTTGCCTATCGTTCTATCTGGCATTTATTTGTACGTATGTGGAAAGATCTGCCTGAAGCCTTTTCTCTGTGCACAGTCGAGCTCTCTGCTGTGAAGGGATGGAGAGAAGAGATTAGTTTTGGAATAGCCCCACCCTCCTGTTCCACCCTGGACAGAGACCTACACTGGCCAGAGGGGACAACTCTGTCCCCCTTCCCAGACGCTGAAAGCTGGAAAGCAGGCTAGTCATGCTATCGGCCCTTCAGGGCCCGTCTATATGCCCCTAAATAAATATTTGTTGACCGGCTGAGTGATCACTTACAATCAGGCCGGAGGACATGCCACCTTGTCCCAGTTATCGGGAAACTTCTGGAGAAAGATTGGCTGGCATGCTTAGCATAGACCTGGGGACAAAACAAGAGGGGTGAACACTTGAGGGTCTCTGTCACATGCAGAGACACTTGTGGACACACATGTGTCAGGCACAGAGGAGTCACCAAGCACTGGGATGCAGGCACAATGTCACAACAGGCTAAGTGCATCAAGGGCAGGGCTGGTGCTGGTGTTCGGTGACCCTTCCTGGAGGAGCAAACAGGTAAGACACAGATATCCACAGAGCTCCACAGAGCGTCCTACTTTGGCTCTCGGCAGCTCCTCTCTTGGGCTGAGTGTCTTGGCTGCTAGTGGCTGGCTCCAGTAGACCCCTGGGGAATGGGGGAGGATTCAGAAGGGGGTGGGTGTTCCGGATAGAGCCTCAGGTTGGGACCCTTGCCTCCTGGCCTCTACCTGTCCCCATTCCCCTCGCCCAGTCACCCCCCGATGTTCACATGAACTTTTGCAGCCTCCAGCCCCAGAGGCTGGCTGGGGTCCCTCGAGGGATTGCTTAGCTCCCCCCACCCCCACCTCAAAAGTGCAGCTTCGGTCTTGCCAGCGACCCCTGACCTCTCCCTGAACCTCCCCTGGCTCGGGCCTCCTACCCTCTCACGTTCCCGGCCCTGACCTCATGTCTGCAGGGCTGTGGGCGAGGGTGAGATAAGGTGGGCCCAGCATGCTGCTGCCTCCTGGGTACAACGGGAAGGGCGGGCCGGGCTGCCAGGCTGCAGAGCCCATGACTCACCCGGTGGGCAGGGCCCGGCGTGTCCGGGAGGAAATACCACTTCCTCTGGATAAGGCTGGAGGCTGGCCGGTTTGTGCACGGGGGTTTTGTTTCAGAAGTCCCTTTTCACCCTGTGCTCCAAAGATATTCTCTAACAATATATTCAAGCAACCTCAGGGTCTTACTCCCACGTTGGGGTCTGCCTTGAATTCATGTGGAGCGGTCTTTTGATGAGTTCTTAGGTAGGGACACAGTTGGTGTTTTTCACCATCTCTTGAGTGTCTATTCCTCAACCCTGGACCTGAACCTGTCTATGTCTATCTACTCCCCGTGCACGTGTGAGGTGTTGAACTTGCCTTTGACCAGCAAGCCTTGGAGCTAGTCACCTGCTCTCTTTCCCATGGCTTTGAGTTCAACTGTTGGGTGGGACAAGTTCTTCCTCTCCGTGTTTTTTTTTTTTTTTTCAAAGTCACCTCACCATCCACAAATTCTTATTCTTCTATATAAATTTTAGGCAAAGTCTATTGAGGACTTCAAAAATATCCAGCTGAAGCTGGGTGCGGTGGCGCATGCCTGTAATTCTAGTACTTGGAAGTCTGAGACAGGAGGATTGCAGGTTTGAAGCCAACCTCACAACTTCTTGAGACCCTGTTTCAAAAAATAAAAAATAAAAAGGGCTGTGAGTATAGCTCGGAGGTAGAGCATCCCTAGGTTTAATCCCCAGTAAACACACACACACACACACACACACACACACACACACACACACACACACTTCTAGCTGAAATGAGGGATTTCTGTTCAATGAAGGAGCTCTTGGAGAGAATGACAGACTCGGGGATGCTATTTGTGATTTTTCAACAACATGGAGCTGTTTTCTGGAATATACAAGGAATGTCTGCAAAGCAAGGAGAAAAAGATGGCAGCCCTGGTAGAAAAATGAGTAAAGAAGTGACAATTTGAGCTGGGCGTGGTGGCGCACGCTTATAATCCCAGCATTTGGGAGGCTGAGACCTGAGGATCCGGGTTCTTGGCCAGCCTCAGCTACCTAGTGAGGCACTCTGCAACTTAGTGAGACCCTGGTTCAAAATAAAGAATAAAAAATAGGGCTGGGGGTATAGCTCGGAGGTAGAATGCCCCTGAGTTCAATCCCCAGTACCACAAAAAAGAAAAAAGAAAAAAAACCCAAAACAAAAAACCAAACAAACAACAAAAAGAAAACCAGTGATGGGATATTGCTGAACATCCATCAGGCTGCTGGGTGTTGGCAAACGGAGTAACCTCAAGTTTTGTCAGGGATGTGGGGCAAAAGGTGACATCTCAGAGTGTCACCTAGTAGTACAGATGGCCCCCAACTTATGATGCTTCAACTTAAGAATTTTTTTGGCACTGGGGATGGAACCCAGGGCATTTTACCTCTGAGCTACACCCCCAGCCCTATTTTTAATTCTTTATTTTGAAATAGGGTCTCACTAAGTTGCAGAGTGCCTCACTAAGTAGCTGAGGCTGGCTTTGAACCTGAGATCCTCCTATCTCAGCCTCCCAAGTACTGCCAAGTACTGGGATTACAAGCATGCACCACCATGCCTGGCTTTTTTTTTTTTTTTTTTTAACTTTCTGAGGATGCAAAGATGATGTACATTCAGTAAAAACTGAGCTTCAAATTTTGAATTTTGATTTTTTTCTCAGGGTAGGACATTACCTGGAGAGGTAGGACACTTTCTGGAGACGCTAGACAGCAACCACAAGCTGTATATCCCAGTAAACACCCCCTCCTCAGAGTGATACACATTTTTTAAAAATTGAGGTAAAATTCACATAACAAAACTAATCCTGAATCACTTTATTTTTATGGTACTGGGGATTGAACCCAGGGGCATTCTACCTCTGAGATACACCCCCAGTCCTATTTTATTTTTTTTATTTTGAAACAGTCTCTCTAAGTTACCATACTGGCCTTGAACCTGCCATTGTCCTATCTCAACCTCTCAAGTCACTGGAATTACAGGTATGCACCACTGCACCTGCACCATCTTAAAGTGTACAATTCAGTGACTTTTAGCACATTTACAATGCGGGAATACAGTCAGGTCAGCTCTATCTAGTTCTGAGGCATGTTCATCACCCCAAAAGGAGACCCTGCCCCCATTCGCTGTCACTAGTGATCCACATTTTGAAAGAACACACATTGAGTGCCTTAGATAGGTTGCCCACGGAGGGAAGGAAGTGGGAATAAAGGGGGCTAGGTAAATACAGTAGTTTCCCCTTAGCCACAGCTTCACATTCTGTGGTTACAGTCATGGTTAACCACAATCTGAAAATATTAAATGGAAATTTCCAGAAAAAAAAAACAACAATTCATGTTTTAAATTGTGTGCTGTTCTGAGTATAGTATGATGAAATCTCTCATGCTGTCCCACTTGGTCCTGGCCAGGACATGAGTCATCCCTTGGTCCAGCGTATCCATGTTGTATATGCTACTCACACGTTAGTCACTTACTAGCCTTCTTGGCTACCCTCCTCTTTTTTTTTTTTTTTTTTTTTTTTGTACTGTGGACTAATTGCACCCTGTTCTATTTAAGTAGCTGGGATTACAGGCACCCATCCCATTTTATTTTTATATTTCATTTTTTTGGGTACTGGGCATCAAATCCAGAGCCATTCTACTTCTGAGCCCTTTTTAATTTTGAAGTAGGGTATTGCTAAGTTGCTGAGGTTCTCACTAAATTGCTGAAGCTAGTCTTAAACTTTAGATCCTTCTGTCTTAGCCTTCCCAAGTACTGGTATTACAGGTATGTGTCACTGGGCCCAACTTCCCCTCTTTTTTTTTTTTTTTTTTTTAACTTAATAAATGGCCCCAAAGTTCAAGCATAGTGATGTCAACAATTTGGATATGCCAAAGAGAAGCTAGAACGTGACTCTTTTAAATGAAAAGGAGAAAGTTTACCATAGGCATGTTTATGTAGGGAAAAATACAGCATATATTAGGGTTCAGTGCTATCTGAGGTTTCAAGCATTCACGGGGGGCCTTGGAATATATTTCCTGCAGATAAGGGGGAACTATTATAAAACCTTTATGCTTAAGGGTCCAAAAGAGATTTAAAAAAATAAAACAAGCAGAAGGTTCAGATTCCCTCTGCTCCAAGCACCCAGGGAACAGAGCCCCCGAAGAGGCCAGGCTGGAGTCGGTCACTGGGCTCAGGACTGGGCAGGTGCCAGGGAGGAGCGGGGCGGGGGGAGGAGGCAGGCAGCATGTGCTGGCGTGCAGCGCATGGACAGCAGAGCTGGAGGGCCCTCTTGGGGTGCACGGTGTGGCAAAGATGGGGTAGCCAAGTGGGAGGGGCAGGGGTCTGAGACGTGTCAGGTCTAGCTCTCTGCTAGACCCAGGGCTCCAGGACAGGACAGGGCCTCATTTTCCAAATAAGAAATCCAGACATATAGTTTGCCAAAGGCCTTTCTCTCTCCGTCTTTCTTTTTTAATTTGAGAACTTATTTATATGAGAAGTCTTACCAAGGTATAAACAATTGGGGCCTTTGCACATGCTGTGGACTTAGCTGGAATGTTCCCCCGTAAGCCTCCCTCCCCCTGTGTGTCCGCCTGGTGAACTCCAGTTATCCATCCGGGTGTACCTCCTTCAGGAAACTTTCTCTGACCGATGTCCTTCCCCTACCCCCATGGCGGTCACTCTCCCCGGTGACTTGTGTCCCTCCTGGCTCCTTCCCTTCCCTGTCCCTGTGCTTGGAGATGGAGATTCCCCTGTTTGCTCTTGGTTCCCAGGTGCCTGGCAGAACGGATGACCTCGTGATGTTCAGTTACCCTGTGGGGGCTCCAGGCTGGGGCTGGGCTGTCATTCCACCATCCAGTCATCTGGGATTGGACCCCTGTGGTCTCCAGACCCCTCTTCGCCTCCGCTCTCCTCCAGTCCCGCCCGAGGCTGGAGCTGCTGCTGGAGATTGGGGGTCTGGGCCTGTGGGAGGGAGCTTGACCCCCAGGGCCTGGGGCCTCAGACCCCAGAAGAGCAGACAGGACGAAGCCGGCTCCTGCCTCAGGGGGCTGCCTTCCATCCCAGCTGCCCTTGGCTGGCAGAGGGCTGGGGACGCCCTGAGTCTCCCACCCACGGCTCCCCAAGGCCCAGCGGGGACTGCAGAACTCAGGACTCAGAGCAGGGCAGCAGCATCCACTTCTTTCACAGGCCTGAGGGACCCGTGGCAGCCTTACTGGCTCTGTCTTCTCAGGCGCCCACCCAGACCAGGCGGTGGCGGCTGGGGCGGGAGCTGGGGGGGCTGCCTGAGCGCCTCGTTTGGGAACTCGAGGGTCAGGAGGGATGTGCGACACATGTACTTTGGTGTTCTGTGCACCCAGCTCTCGAGTCCCCCGCTCCCCTCCCCGCTTGGCAGCCCTGCCCGCCTCGTGCTGTTGACCTTGGCTGTGGGTTTGCGGGGGCTGGAGCTCTCACACCATAAATTCCTGTCTTCTAGGAATCCAGCCTGGGAAAGAAAGGAAACACGGAGGAGAATATTTGATTAACATTTTTCCAACGTGACCACATCACAGGGACGTGTGGCCGGAATTCTCACCCTGGTCTGGGTGGGGCGGGCCTGGGCTCGTGGCCCGGCCGCTGGGGCGGGTGGGTCTGCACCGGGGGCCCTTCTGGCTTGAGGGAACAGTGGGGTCTGGGCCAGCATTTCCCCTTGGGGTGGAGGGCTCTTGGCTGGAAGCTGGGCCAGGTCAGATCTGCAGAAGGACAGCAGCCTGCGAGAGCCCACCTTTGACCTCCATGGGTCGGGGATGGGCCTCGGGGTTGGGGAACTCAGCCGTCTGCTCCCCACTCAAGACAAAGCCCTCTGACCCTAGATTGAGTGTTGACCCTAATGCAGCCAGAGACTGGCTCCTGGTCTATAATGACCTCTACCCCAGCCCATGATGGCCCCTGACCAGAGCCCCGGGCAGATTCTGCGCTTTCCTCTGCCCCTGAGTTACCCTTCCTGTCCCCTTCTCTGTCCCCAGCTTCTGGCCCTTTGCCCTCAGCCCAAGATTACCGGACTGTCCTTAAACTAGGATCTGCAAACGTCCAAGCCTCGGACAACTGCCTGCTGTCTCCTCTCCTCTGTCCATGGAGGGGAGAGGCCACATCCCCCAGAGGTGACCCGGTCGGCCTGGCTCCCACACACCTGTGCAGACACCAGCCCACCTCCACATCCAGGGTACAGCCGCCTCTCTAGGTCCCTTCCCCTTGACATTTAAACACTCCACTAACAAGATTCCTAACACCCCCCCCCCCCGAACCCCACTCCCGCCCCTCTCGCCTCCCTGTCTCAGCCAGACTCCAAAAAGCTCCACCCTTCACCTCCCTCTCCCTCCTGCTCCCGCCCCAGCCGCTCATGCCCACCGTGGTCAGCCATGACCTGCGCTGATCCCACTGGCCCCCTTCTGTTTTACAACCCACTCACCATCTCAGCAGACTCTGTACCGAGACCCGCCCACTCCCTGGGACCCTCCCTCAGGATTCCCATGACCCCAGACCTGCAGTCTCACCCCACCCAGCTGTGCCTGGGCACCGCAACCTCAGAAGATCCAGACCTTAGCCAGGCATGGTGGTGCACACCTGTAATCCCGGTACTTGGGAGGCTGAGGCAGGAGAACTGCAGGTTCGAGGCCAGCCTCAGCAACTCAATAAGGCCCTCAGCAACTTACTGAGACCTTGTTTCCAAATGAAAAATAAAATAGGGCTGGGTGTAGCTCAAAGGAGGAAG